>NW_020769311.1:3955665-4002555 GCF_900518735.1 Pseudonaja textilis
GAATAGAATAGAATAGAATAGAATAGAATAGAATAGAATAGAATAGAATAGAATAGAATAGAATAGAATAGTCACAGGGTACAATCAACAATCAAATCATACTAGGAAAAAGTCAAGTGGGAGGGGATGAGTGATAAGGAGTGTCTAGTTGTTCTGGTGTGCGGTACTCTATAGCGTCCTTTTGAGGGAAGGAGTTGAAACAGTTTATCTCCAGGATGTGAGGGGTCTGTAAATATTTTCACAGCCCTCTTTTTGACTCGTGCAGTATACAGGTCCTCAATTGAAGGCAGGTGGGTAGTAATTGTTTTTTCTGCAGTGCTAATTATCCTCTGAAGTCTGTGTCTGTCCTGTTGGGTTGCAGAACCAAACCAGACAGTTATAGAGGTGCAGATGATAGACTCAATAATTCCTCTGTAGAACTGTATCAGCAGCTCCTTGGGCAGTTTGAGCTTTCTGAGTTGGCGCAGAAAGAACATTCTTTGTTGTGCTTTTTTGATGAGGTTTTGGATGTCAGATGTCCATTTTAGGTCATGTGATATAGTAGAACCTAGAAATTTGAAGGTCTCTACTGTTAATACTGTGTTGTCTAGTAATGTAAGAGGTGGTAGTATGGGAGGGTTTCTTCTAAAGTCTACCACCATTTCTATGGTTTTGAGTATGTTCAGTTCCAGATTGTTCCGGTTACACCACGAGGCAAGTTGTATAACCTCCTGTCTGTATGCAGATTCATTGTTGTCTCGTATGAGACCAATCACTGTTGTGTCATCAGCAAACTTCAGTATTTTAACAGATGGATCGTTTGAGATGCAGTCATTGGTATATAGGGAGAAGAGAAGTGGAGATAGCACACAGGCTTGGGGGGGTGGGCTGTGCTGATTGTACAGATATCGGATGTGATTCCACCTAGCTTCACCTGCTGCTTCCTGTCTGTTAGGAAGCTTATGATCCACTTACAAGTGTGTTCAGGTACTGCTAGTTGGTTTAATTTACTTAGAAGAGTGTCTGGAATGATGGTATTGAATGCTGAACTGAAGTCTACAAAGAGGACCCTTGCGTAGGTATTTGAAGATTCAAGGTGTTGTAGGATGTAATGCAGAGCCATGTTAACAGCATCATCTGTCGATCTATTTGCTCAGTATGTAAACTGCACAGGATCTAACAGCGGATCTGTGATGGTTTTCAGGTGGGACAGCACAAGCCTTTCAAAGATTTTCATAACTACAGATGTTAGAGTAACTGGTCTGTAGTCATTCAGTTCCTTGATGGAGGGCTTCTTTGGCACTGGGATGATGGTAGAACGTTTGAAGCAGGAAGGAACATAGCACATCTCTAGTGATTTATTGAAGATTTGGGTGAAGATGGGGGCCAATTGGTCAGCACAGACTTTTAAGCAAGAAGGAGTTATCTTGTCTGGCCCTGGTGCTTTTCCTGGCTTCTGTCTGTGTAATAGATCTTGCACTTCTTTTTCTGTGATCACCAGAGGTTGTGAACCCAATGAATTGGGGCCAGATGTAGGAGGCTTGGCTGTTGTTGGTGTGTTTGAGATGGGGGTTGTGGAGATAGGTGGCTGTAGTTTCTTTTCAAACCTGCAGGTCATCTGCTAGTTGTTGATTTCCTTCTGCCTGGGAAGGAGGTTTGCTGAAGCCAGTGATGTTTTTAAGAGTTTTCCACATGTTTGCTGGTTCATTTCTTGAGAATTGATTCTTTAACTTTTCATGGTAGCTTCTTTTTGCTGCTCTGATCTCTCTTATTAATATGTTTCTGGCCTGGTTATATAGCATTCTGTCACCTTTTCTGTCGGCTTCCTCTTTGGAAATATGTAGCTGCTTAAGTTTAGCTGTGAACCAAGGTTTATTGTTACTATATATTTGCAGGTTCCTTGTTGGTACACATAAGTCTTTGCAGAAGCTAACATATGATGTTACAGTATCTGTGAGCTCATCTAGGTCTGCAGAGGCATCTTCAAAAACATTCCAATCAGTGCAATCAAGGCAGGCCTGGAGTTTCAGCTTTGTCTCATCTGACCAACTCTTCACTGATTTAATTGCCTGATACTTCCTTGCTCATTGGGGATGGTGTTCGATCGCGGGAAAAGATGGAATGGATTCACTCAGTAAAAAAGGAGTTTATGATCTATAATGATCTAAGAACTGTGGTGGCGCAGTGGATAGAGTGCAGCTTCTGCTGACTGACAGCTGCGTGCAACTTGGCAGTTCAAATCCCACCAGGCTCAAGATTGACTCAGCCTTCCATCCTTTTGAGGCGGGTAAAATGAGGGCCCAGATTGTTGGGGGCAGTAGGCTGACTCTGTAAACTGCTTAGAGAGAGTTGTGATACAGACTTATATACCACTGTGAAGTGGTATATAAGTCTGAGTGCAATTGTGCTATTGCTATAATACATCACTACCATTCTGAATTGTCTCACTTTTTCCAAACAATGTTGTCAGATAATTAAACCAAATTGGCAGTGCGGAAGCATAACATTAGAAAAGTTATATGATCTTTTTTTCCTCTTGAATTCTCTATGTAATTAACCACATGGAAATGATCCAGGTAAATATTGTATCAAGGAAATAATATGAGAATCAGTTTGGTTTAGGGCAGGGCTGTCTAACCTTGGCAACTTTAAGATTTGTAAACTTCAACTCCCCAAATTCCCCAGCCAGCCCTGGTTGAATACCCCTGGTCTACCGTAATAGTTAAAGCACCTGGTTAAAAAACTGGGACTCCTCGTCCTGCCTTAGCCATAAAATCTGTCCGGGTGACTTTGGGTCAGCAACTCTGTCTCAGTCCAACTTATTTTACAGGTTCTGTCCTGGGTATAACAAGAGAAGGAAGGAGTAGTAGGTATTTTTTGCTACCTTGGATTATTTATAAAAATAATAAAGGTGGCATAAAAATAAATAAATAAAAACATAGTAAGAAACAATGGCATTCATCAGAAATCTTTTTTTTAAAGTAAATGCTTTGCCCCTATCCCTTTTTTAAAATGCTGTTTCAAAAGCCTATTTCAAAAGTCCCTTGTCTTAACAAATAAATTGACTGAAATATACAATAATATCCCAATTCTGCAAATATACATAATTGTTCAGAGCAGACAATACTTTATGCTTTCTATAGCTTCATCGGAATGAATTTGTGATGCAAAGAGCATCGTGTAAAACTCTTTCCTCGCGAAGAACAAAAATAATCTAAAATGTTGCTATTTTTAATTCTTTTTGTTACTGGATGACTCATCTAATAAAGGATCCCCAATGTTAAATAACCTATTATTAGTGTTAATATTCTTTTGAAACTCTTTTGTCTTGAAAGAAATACAGAAACAAATTGGTAAAGCTGTCTTTGACAGGAGAATTCAGAACGAACATTTCTCCTATGTTGAAGTGTTCAATGCTGCTTGATTTTTGTGGTTGTTCAGCTTCATTCCACCATCAACTAGGAGACAAATTGCTAATCACTTCCTTACAGGGAACAAATATTTAAAATCTGATGAATTCTATTATAATAGTTCCTGAAAATGAGCCATTCCTGCCTCTTTGGCTGATTACTGTTCTTTCTTTCTTTCTTTCTTTCTTTCTTTCTTTCTTTCTTTCTTTCTTCTTTCTTTCTTTCTTTCTTTCTTTCTTTTTCCTTCCTTCCTTCCTTCCTTCCTTCCTTCCTTCCTTCCTTCCTTTCTTTCTTTCATTCTTTCTTTTTCATTATAGCGCTACAGATTAATGAAGTTTAAATTGTCTCCATTGACTAAAAGTTTCTACGGAAGTAGGTAACCGATATAATGACTCAGACCATACCTTGCAGGAACAATAAGCGGTTTTCAGTTTCTTCCCAGATGAGATTGATGAGAAGAAACATTTAAAAGTATTTGACTTGGCATATGTTTTTAAAAAATAGGATGAGGTAGGATGAATTTGATTGATGGCTGTGTTTTAGATGCTGTTAGGGAAATAAACTGCAGATTGCAATGTAATATGGCACAAAACAAAATACAGGTTGAGAACATATTAGTGCCTAATACAATGAAGATGGCCACTTATTGGACATGCAGGGCAAATCTTCAATGGATAAAGCAAAAAAGACTTTGACACCTTTTATAAAGAATCTTACTGTTATATGTATTTTCATTTTATTTCCCTTTAGAGTCAAATTTCAGGCAAGGTACCTGATTTTGACCTTACAATCTTTTATGTTTCTTTTTTCAATATCCTCAGCCGTGATGGATCAAGTGACAATGCTGGAAAGCAATTGCTGAAATAGGGCTGGAAGGGATTTGAAGGTCTTCTAGTCCACCCCCCTGCTCAAAGCAGGAACTTTATACCATCCCAGTTAAATGGTTGCTTAGTCTATTTTTTAAGCTTCTAGCAAGCACTCACAGTCCTAGGAGGCAAGCTATTCCACTGATTAATTGTTCTTCAGAAAATGTTTCCTTACTCCTAGGTTGGTTCTCTCTTTAATAAGCTTCTACCTTTACTTCTTGCCCTGTCCTCTGTTGCCTTAGAGAATAAGTCAATCCCCTCTTCTTTGTTACAGCCCCTCAAGTACTAGAAGACAATTATTATGTCCCTGTCAGCTTGTGCTCCATTCAAAATCCAAGAAAGACTTAGACTCTTTTAATTAGAGAAAAGATATCTTTTACTGGAAATCAAGTGGTAGCAACAAAAGAATTCTGAATCTGAGAAAATGGGCGCATAAATCACATATACAAAGTAATGGCAATGTTCCCACCCCCAATAGTTCAAAAGCTTCTTCCAATTAAAAGTTGTGAATATCATCATGTGGACATCTCCAGGTGGCGATGAGGCTTCTGTCCGTTGACCTTGGCATACTTTGATAAAAGTTTGCAGCTGCGCATAGCATAGAAGAGAAAGCTAAGCAAGGAATAGAAACCTAAGCAAGAATGTACCCCGCCCCCCCAGTTTATACAGTTCTAGTTTGTAACACCTCCAGCTCACTTCCCATAATTCCCCCCCCTCCTCCCCCGTTACTTATGACAGCCGAAAGATGCAAAGCAAAGGGAGAAAATCTTGAAGGCTGACAGTCCCCTCCAATCAGTAGGCTAGACATAACTAGCTCCCTCAACTATTTGTCATATGATTTAGCTTCCAGATCTTTTATTGTCTTTGTTGTTCTTCTCTGCACAATTTCCACGGTCTTAACATCCTATTTGTATCATGGTGACCAGAACTGGATCAGTATTCAAGTGTGGTCTCACCAGCATGGTGTAAAGCAGTACTGTCGCTTCTTGTTTTCTTGACACTATGCCTCTATTGATGCACCCTAGGACTGTGTTGGTTTTGAAGATAGTTGCCACTCACCTGTGACTGATACGTAAGTGATGGAGTCCTAAATCCCTCTCACAATTACTACTGTGGAACCAGGTACTGTTCATTCTATACCTGTTCATTTGTTTTTTTTCTGCCTTATTTTTTTCATCACTGAATTGTGTCTTGTTGTATAGGCCCAATGCTCAAGTGTGTCATGATCCACTTTACGTCAAGGGGGTTGTGTGGAGAGAGTTTCCTCCTTTAAATTCCTGGGAGTCTACCTCAGTGAAGATCTTACCTGGAAAATCAACACAACCCAGGTGGCCAGAAAGGCCCAACAGAGACTCCATTTCCTTAGGGTCTTGCAAAAGAACAAAAAGGAACAACGACTGATAACCTCCTTTTACTGGTCCACAATAGAAAGCATCCTTTCTATTTGCATTATGGTGTGGTATGCTGGCTTGACAGCTGCAGATAGAAAGACATTACAGTAGGTGGTGAGCACAGCACAAAACATTGCAGGCTGTTCCCTGATACCACTAGATGACATCGTTAGGGCTCATTGCCTTAGAAGATTGAGGAAAATTCTCAGGGATGACTCAGACCCCTGTCAGCACTTCTTCATTCTCCTACCATCGAGTAGGAGATATAGAGGCATAGTCAGCTGCACCAACAGGCTGAAGAACAGTTTCTACCCATGGGCTGTCAGACTCCGGAACGGAAAATAACTTCATGTCAACATAGTATGATAGACTTGCAGGGCCAGCGCATTGTTTGTTTGTTTGTTTATTTATTTGTTTGTTTGTTTATTTTGTCAAACAATTATTAGATAACAGGTATAAGTATAAACATAGTTATAAATACATGAAATGGATACGAATAAGAAAAAAAAATAGGACAGGGACGGTAGCACGTTTTGGTGCACTTATGCACGCTCCCTACAGACCTCTTAGGAAAGGGGTGAGATCAATAGTAGATAGTCTAATGTTAAAGTTTTTGGGGTTTGGGGAAGAAACCACAGTCAGGTAGAGTATTCCAGACATTGACCACTCTGTTGCTGAAGTCGTATTTCCTGCAATCAAGTTTGGTGTGGTTTATCTTTAGTTTATATCAATTTTGTGCTCTTGTATTGTTTTGGTTGAAGCTGAAGTATTCATTGACAGGAAGGACATTGCAATATATAATTTTATATACTATACTTAGATTGAACTGAAGGTGGTGTAGTTCTAGGTTTTCTAGGTCTAAAATTTCAAGTCTGGTGGCATAAGGTATTCTGCTACGTCGTAGTGCTTTTTCAACATTGTCTTCTGTAAAATCGATATGTATTAGATCATTGTAGTTGTCTGTGGTTTGACTAGGAAATACTGGGCATGATCCATTGCTGTTTACAAATACTGAGCCAAAGAATGTGTTAAAGAGGTTGGCTTTAATGGTGTCATTGTTGCAGTCTTTACCATTTGGTTCTTTTAGGGGTGGGATGGACCTTGAGTCTTTTAGTTTGTTGTTTACAAAATTGTAGAAAGCGTGGGTGGAATTGGTGCATAGAAGGCTTTCCTCTTGTTTAGTGTGATAATTGGTACATTCAGTCTTTATCCGGTAGCATAAATTTTTGTATCGGCTTTTAAAGTTGACAACGTGACCAGATTTGTTTTTCCGCCAAAGGGATTTCTTTTTGGATTGGAGCTTCCTTATTGTTATGGGTAATTTGGTTTTTCTGGTTTTTCTGGTACATATAGTTTGATGACTCTTTTGACTTCAAGAAAAAATACGTTGTAGTGGTCTTCAACAGTATTGCATCCAGTGAATAGAATTTGCCAATCAAGAGATGAGAGATCATTGTCTATAAAATCATAGTTGCCTTTTTTTGAAGTTATAATTGGGGATCCTGTCGTTATGGTGATTTTTGTGTGGACATATGTTGAGACAAAAGTCAATCGTGCTGTGGTCACTGTTGGAAAATGTTTCATTAATTTGTATTCCATAAATTGAATTCAAACTGTTGCAGAAGATGAGATTGAGGCAGTTGTTAAGTCTAGTGTTGTTGGTTACTAGTTGTTCCAATCCTAGTGTGGTCATGGCATTGTACAGGGTTGTATGAATGGGTTCAGATGTACATTCATTTAGTGTCCAATTTGTAAGAGGTAAGTTGAGGTCACCAAGAAAAATGAGAGGGTGTCGGCAGGAGGAAGCCCATGTCAGTAGTGAAGTTAGCTTGTTTGCATGAATTATATCATAGTCAGGGGCACGATACCAAAATAAGAAACAGATTGAGATGTTTAAGGACACTTCACAGATGATGGTCTCGGGAAGAGCAAGCCCTTGTATAATTTGGATCTTTTTTAGATTTAGAGACTTGTGCAACAAGGTCACATAGTGTAATAAGATTGGGACTGGGTTAGGGATTTCTGTCCTTGCTGTGAGCTGTGTGTGGGGTGATGCATGAGATTCAGCCAATTTCATTGTACACATGTTGTACTCTGACAATAAATGTAATAATAATGAATCTTGAATCTATGTTCAGAAGCAATTCTCCACAGCTTGATATCATCTGCAAGTTTGATGAGTTCTGCCCTTCTATCCCCTCATCTAGATCATTTATGAAGATATTGAAAAGTACTGGCCCAAGACCAAACCTTGAGGTATCCCACTGTATGTTTCCCTCTGTGTAAATGCAGTTTCATTGAGGACTATCCACTGAGTGTGATTGGCCAGCCAATTGAGAATCCATCTGGTGGTGGTACTGTCTATTCTATATTGTTCCATCTTACCAAGAAGTAGGTTGTGGTCTACATGGAGCAGTTTAGTCAATATATCGTGTGTGTGTGTGTGTGTGTGTGTGTGTGTATACATATATATTAGATGATACAGCTACACACACACACACACAAACATATAAATAAACAGGTACAGCTACATTACAACACAGAGACACAGAGACACACAGAGACACACACAGATACACATATATATAAAGTATATAATATTTAAATTTCCCTTAATGAATCTAGATCAATTTTGCATTACACATTCCATCTTTCAACCACAATATTCCTCATTTTGACAAGTTTTTGTCCTTCTGTTTTGAGGATTCTCAGAGGATAGTCCTCCATTCAAAGCTCTTGTCTATTTGAAGGGCTGTCCATCATGAATCATGCAGCCATGAAATTGTTCACCAATGCTATCATCTGACAGAAGAATGGAAAATTATACAGTTCGTCTGATCACCTCACTTCAGTTGCATTGTTATTTAAATTATTTCTAAATTGATCTGCATGTACACTTTGATGCATAGATTTGCAAAAAAAAAATCAGCATATAGAAATTATTTATTGCTGCAAAAAGCGAATAACTCATTTTACCCTCTGTGTTAGCAATATAGTTTAATTAATTGGTAATCATAAACACCTTGTCTGTTTTCACAATGCTTTTTTGTCAATTATCCTTTAATAAGAAATTGAGATGTACCCCAGAGAAGAATTGCTGCAGGATTTTCAAGAATTGCAAGAATTGCCATTCAGGATTTTCTAAACAGAGCAAGCAAGCAGGCAATGCCTCTCCTTTGTGCTAATGTACCTTTTTAAAAAAAACATAAATAATTAATTTGCTAAAAAAGAACCACTGGGAATGTGATGAGCTTGTTTGCTCCTTCTCTGATATAGCGGCAATTCTATAAAGGCCAGCAATATTGGGAAATGATTCACTCTAGAATAAATTCTGAAAGTTGCAATACTATTACAACTGGAGCAGTGGTGGTATGCTACCAGTTCAAACCAGTTTGGCTGAACTGTTAATAAAAAAAAAGCCCACAATCAGCTGAGAGGAGGAAAAAAATCCTCCAAATCAGCTGAAAGGAAAAAGAAGAGAAAAGTGCAGGATCAGTCCTCCCACCTGCCCCTGTGCTTTTCTCTTCTTTATCCTCTTAGCGGCAAGTCTCAGCTGGTGTGGGGAAAGCTGCATGCTGGTGTTAGGCAAAGCACACCCACCAAGCCATGCCCACCAAGCCATGCTCACCGAATCAGTGTAAAACAATTTGAATCCAACCACTGAACTGAAGCTTTTTTTTTATTATATTTTACCAAACTGTACATCTCTCCTCCCAAAAGAGGAGCGAACGGGACGTGAGCTTTTGCAGGAAGCAATTAGTTTGTCTGGTCAATTCAAGCTTTGAAATGTTCTGTTTGAATCGCTGTCAAGTTTGGCCTTGCCCTGCATTTGGCAATTAGTTCTCTGGCAGCATTCCAAGTGTGATAAGGGGGGTGTTTATAAACATTCCCCTGAAAGACTGTTTATGAATCCTTGCAGGCTGTAAATGAATGTAAGTCACAGCCGTGGAAATAAAAGAGTTATTGCTGGAACTAAGATTGTGTTTTATGCTTTCTAAGGAAGCCTAGGTCAGAACACATACAAACAATAAAGTGATAGTCAGTTAGACCATAAATCATAAGATACAATAGGATGCAATGAGATACAATCACAAAACACAATCATAAAAATGCAATCATATTGGTTCTAAGTTGAGTCACCTCTCTTTCCTGTTGTACTGAAGTCTTTGTAGCTGGCAATGATATGTCAGCAAAGGTACACACTATGATTATAGATCACAAATATGCTGTTACATGCTGATGGACAGCATTGTTAAACATAGATATTAACACTGACTCAACTATGCTCATTGCAACAGTGCTCTGCTCAAAAGCTCATATGCATTTTGGTAATAGTCCCGTTCATCTTGATAGAAATGAAGTTCCTTTGAAGATTATTCTCAAGGAAGAAGAAGATGCAGTTACATTCCTAAGAGTGGAACATCAATTCTGGCACTTATTTTGAGGATGTTGGGGGATATGTGAGAATGTTTTTGTTTTATTCTATCTGTCCCTGGCTTTCCAAGTGTCACTTGAAAGCAAGAAAAGACACCGGGGTATTTAATATTTTATAATATTGATCTGTTTGTTTACATTTATAATTGTTTTGATGTTCTGTTATATTATAAGCAGCAGTGCTGCAGTAGCCCAGGAATTAAGACATTTGGAAAGTTGAGAGTTCAATCCTAGGCAGCCAACAAATGTTTCTAAGCAGCCCAGGGTCATCACAAACCATGAGATGGGCAGCATATAAATGTAATAAATACTAAATAAATAATAGTAATAATAATAATAATGATAATAAATTCCTCCCTTTGGGCTTCTGTATAATCACCAAAACATTCTCTGCCACCTTCCAACCATAACATACATTCGAGAACATATTAAAGGGATTTGAGAAAAAGGTACCCCAAACCTGAGAATACTGCAAGATGGAGAGGAAAAAAGAAATAGAAGCCATTTTCACAGAACCCCCCCTCCTCCCCCCGGAATCCTTTGAAAATAGATACTCAGCACACTACAGGTTGAAATTTTAAACAAGAACTGGGGAGTTAGGGGAGGGTATATTATCTAATATTGCAGCTGGCAAAACAACACCCACCCACCCCAAAAAAACCCAAAAGTGGATGAGCAGTCTTTTCTGCAATTAAATTATTCAAGATAAAGCTCTTGGAGAAACAGAGCAAACATTATGGGTGAATTAAGTACCGGTGCATTTCCTGGCTAAGAAGATGCTGTTAGACTGATTTATAACGTAAGGAAGAATTGTCCAACAAGGCACTCATTTGAAAAATGTTGAGTGACTTACAAATACTATTCGATGAAAAGTGGTCTCGGCTTCCCAGAGGCATCTTCACATCCACACACACATCCACACCGCAAAGAGGCACCTGATAGAATCAGTGATGTGATAAGTTCACAGCTTTCCACTGAAGTCTTTAAAGGCTTAATAAGCATTTCCATTGATCACTGAGAAGTCATTACAGCCACTCTCCAAAGGCAGATGGAAAGGATAGACTTTCATGGATTGAAGTCTGAGGCAGAACTAATTTCGGCAGGAAAAAATGGGTGGTTCCTAAGGGAAGTACCCTGTTTCTAAGATTAGGGAGTAGGCCTCTTGCACAATACAGCTAGTCCTCAGCTGATGACCATAACAGCGATGGGGAAATATATTGCTAAGCAATGTAGTCATTAAGTGAGATGACATGACTGCTCCCTGAGTTGATGATCTTTTGGGCATGGTTATTAAGGTAATCACCCAGAGTCATTAAGCAAGAAACATGTGACCACGATTTATGACCTCCTGTTGGCTTCCCCACTGACTTCGCTTGTCAGAAGCCATCTGGGATGGTCTCAAATGGTGATTATAGGAATGCAGGATGCTGCAACCATCATAAATGTGCAGTGGTTGCTAAGCACTGGAATCACAATCATCTGTGTGCAAGGATACTGCAATAGTTGCAAGTGCAAGGACCGGTTGTAATTCACTTTTTTCAGTGCCATTGTAACTTCAAACGGTTGCTAAACAAGTGGTTGTAAGCAGTGGTGGGATTCAAATTGTTTTATCACCAGTTGGTGGGCGTGGCTTGGTGGGCGTGCTTTGCCTAACGCCTGTGTGCAGCTTTCTCCACACCAACTGAGACCTGCAGCACCAATCAGCTGTGAGGATAAAGAAGAGAAAAGCGCAGGGGCAGGTGGGAGGGCTGATCCTGCGCTTTTCTCTTCTTTTTCCTCTCAGCTGATTGTCAGAGGATTTTTTTCCTCCTCTCAGCTGATTATGGGATTTTTTTTTTACTACCAGTTCGGCCAAACCAGTCAGAAACCAGTAGTATACCACCACTGTTTGTAAGTCGAGAACTGCCTCTAATAGGATATCTTCCAAGGCCCTTTTCTTCCTGAGAGGAATTGTGAGGTGGATGACCTCAGATAGCCTTTTACTACAAAGGCTAATTTTCTGCATGAAAAGTGGAACTAGATTTGAGCCTTACTCAGTGGAACATTTTTGGGAGGAAAAGTGTGTCTTATTTCTGAGAGAATATACCAAAGACCAATGCAATTTTTGAAAAATTGCTGCTAAATGCCAGGGTCCAAAAAAGGTCAAAATTCAGTCCATGGAAGAATAAGATTTTTACTCCTTCTCTCTTCAAAGTTGATGTTCCTTAGAATGATGCAGCTTAACAAAAGGGAGAGATCTAAAATATTTTATTGTGGGGTCATTAACTCACACAAAGGGAATGATGGTGGGTATCGCTGCCTGCATCTCCTCCCCACCTTCTCTAATTTGGAAAACAGACCAATTTACTAAATTCAATTGTCATTGTTTTGTGATTGGTTCAAATGATTCCCTGTATATCATTCAGGCCGCACTAGTGTCATTCAGATGTTGCCTTCCAAAGGATCTTATTCTGTGTTAGATACTATTGGCTCCATCTATTGCAGGGCTTGGGAAAATTTTCCATTTAGTAGCTGTCATTGGGTGATTTTATGAATGGTGCAAGGATTGCTAAAACTCATGTGACATCAGCAATCTCAAAGGTCATGAAATTTTGTGCTATCTCACACAAAGCTGTCGTGTATCCTGCAAGAATACAGATCATTAGTGAGTTTTGGCCATTGTCCCTTTAAATCTCAGCTCACAAGAACATCCAAAACTTTCATGACTTGATAATCTCATGGCATTAATTCATTTAGTATGTATGTATGTACAAACTGACTCATTTTACCAACCTCGGAAGGATGGAAGGCTGAATCGGTGAGAATTGAACTGCTGGCAGTTGGCAGAGTTAGCTTGCAATACTGCATTCTAACCACTGCGCCACCATGGCTCTTGATGTTAGAATCCTTGACTATTTTATTAAGCAATAAGAGGAATTTGGGTATAAAAGTGATAGAGTTGAGCCCAAATCGTTTATTTGTTTCTTTGCATTAATCAAAAGAGAATGGAACCTATCTAACTTTAGGGGGAAGAATGTTCCCTAAGGTGGCTGCCACAGCAAAGAAGGCAAGGCACATCTCCCGGGACTCACCAAATGTAGTTTCCTAGCTTATGATACATGCAGCACATCTTTTCTGCCATTATATGCTGATGATATACTATATCTGATAAATAATTGTATATGTTCTGACCAAATTTATTGACTCCTGACAACGGTTTGAAAACTATCACATTATTCAATAAGTTGGATTGTGTAATGTTAGGAATGTAAGTCACCCAACAGTTAGTTGGGTTGAAAAATATATAAACCAGGATAGACACTTTAATACTGTCTCTTTAAGGGAATGCTAAAAGTGTAATTGAGTGTGGTTCCTCAAACGGCCATAAGATGGAGCCAGAAACCTGGGCTGTTTTCTGTTCTGTTGTTCTGGAGAGTGTTGCGGTTCCTATTGACTGTTATTCTTGGATTTGATGTAAGTCTGAACTGTTTTTGATACTGGACTTTGTTATTTGGGTTATCCCTGGACTTAAAACTGACTGCTTTAACCATAAATGACTTGGATTGTTTTGTTGAACTTTGCTTAAACATTTATTGGAAGTAGAAGCCTACACAGTGTATCTGTGTGCTGTTTGTGTGTTATTCTTCACCACTCTCACTACGTCTCCCTGGGTGCACTCATTCTCCTTACGGGGAATTACCTTAACATGTACTATTTCCGAGGTGTGATAGTTCAGTGGTTAAAGATGCTGAGCTTGTCAGCTGGAGAGCTGATAGGCTGGGTTTGAGACCCAAACTCCATGCAACAGGTTGAATTCCCATTACTTACCTCAGCTCCTGCCTAGCAATTTGAAAGCATGCAAATGCAAGTAGATTAATAGGTACCACTTCAGTGAGAAGGGAAGTGGGCTTTCTGTATTCCTTTGGTCTATAGCCATGCTGACCACATGACCAGGAAAAGTGCTTTGGGCAACACTACCTCTCATGGCCAAGAAAAGGAGATTATTATACCAAAGAGTTGGACATAACTGACAGGGAAACTTTTACCTTTACTAAATTTCCATAGATCAAAGACATCAATGGAAATTAGTATAAACTGAAGTTTTATCTCCTGTTAGCCCCAAGATCAGGCCAAGAAACCAATTTCATATTAAGATTAAAACTTTCTTACACTCATGTGAATAAGGGGGTTTGTGTCTGAAACATTTATCCTTACCTTTGACATTGTTTTGGGTTTAAGCAGTGTTCCCCTTCTCGTTGCTTTGGTAACAGATGTGTCTTCTCTCCATCAAAGCCTTCCTCTTTACTCTCTACAGTATTGCAATTTTATTTTCATTATCTTGGTACCATTATTCTGAGAAAGAAAAACATAACTGTAAATATTATAAGACATTTGGAAGAAATTGGAAGAGAAGTAGAATTTTGACACCTATTCTCATGATAAATGTATTTTGTGAGATATTGCCTGTTTGAAAATTATACATAATTATTTTAGTTCAGCAGCACATAAAGATATTAGCACTTAGATTAATTTACCATTAATCAATAAATATTTAAATAATTGAGATATTGCCAGAGGACTCTGGATGATCTAAAATTGCAATGGCTTATTACTGTAAGTGTATTACTGCTATTATATCTTTTATATCAATTCATTTCTTATGTTCCAAATTATTAGAAACAATAAACCTCTAATCTTAAAGTAAGAAATTTTTTTTGTGTTGCTGTCTGTTTCCTACTGATATCTTTATGACAAAACCTAATTTACCAATTTGTCTAAAACAACCACATTAGTGGTGCATGTTATTGATACAGAGTGTGCCAAAATAAACAGAGTTTGCAAATTTCACTATGTGTCAGAAGGACTTCAGGTCATATTAGAAAGAAACGTGGATAAAATGTTGACATTGAGAGTGTGGATTCATCTCCAATGGTACTACTACTGGTATCACATAGTGTGACCCAGTTTTGTGGATCTCAGCATTTGAAAGCTGTCCCATGCTCCTACAGGTAATCTTTCTTTAGTGACACTTTGAAGTTGAAGCATTGAAAAAAAGTGACTTATGACCATTTTTCACACGTATGACCATTGTAGCATCCCCATGGTCCCATGATCAAAATTTGGGTGCTTGGCAACTATTATGTATTTATGACGGTTACAGTGTCCCAGTGTCATAGGATCACCTTTTGCGGACTTCTGACAAGCAAAGTCAATGGGGAAGCCAGATTCACTTAACAACCATGTTAACTGAAGTAATGCTAACTTAAGAACAGAAGTGATTCACTCAACAACTGTGTCAAGAAAGATTGTAAAATGGGGAAAAGCTCATTTAACAACTGCAATGAAATTTTAGGCTCCAATATCTCTCTAAAGTTATTGGCAAATATCATCAGAGAAGAAGTCAAGGATAAAACAAGCATCGTTAGAGACCCCCCCACATCAGTACTTTATGGTCTGTTTCGGTTGCTCCCCTCTGGCAGGAGGTTCAAAATATTTCTAGCAAGACTTCCAGATCCTATAACAGCTTTGTTCCCTATGCCATCCTTCTGGAAAACTCACAAGATTCGTTTCTCTCTCCATGTACATTTATACATCTGGTCTAGACTATGTTGTTTCTCTGTGTCATATAATATATGTGGATATACGCATAATTTTTGTATATATTTATTTATTTATTTTGTCGTGTTCTTTGTAGTGTATATTGGAGGTTGTGACCCTTTGAGAGCTGGATGCAAAGAAATGCATGCCGATTAGTGTATTTAAAGTGACAATAAAGTCTATTCTATTCTATTCTATTCTATTCTTTTCTATTCTATTCTATTCTATTCTATTCTATTCATAACAATTGCATTTATCACAACCCCAAGGGATATGATGCTTCTTGGACTGTATATATTGCCTCTCTTCAGAGGTTTAGAGACAAGATACTGCCTTGGGAAAAAAAAAACCCGAATTAAGCTTATTCAGACGAGACAGTGGTGTTGAGCTCAAACTGGGAAAACCATTTGAAATATTTAGGAAAAACTTCCAAAATTCAGCCCTGCCCACTTATGACCTTGGCATCAAAATGGAAAGCTTATCAAGATTAGGGGGCATGTTTCAGGTATGTGGAGAATGAGAGACATGGAAAAAAACTGTTCTTGAATGAAGAAGTGGAAAGCAAGGGTCCTTTTACAGCAATAGCAATAAATAATGCTTTGACATCCAGCTGTCAGGACCAAAAGCCGCAGTGGGCAACCACGACTCTGTTTGATCCCAGTTTGCCACTTAACAGCAACCCTACTTAAAACACTGCTTGAAGCTTGACAGCAACCCTGTGGTTTGATTCAGCATCTAAGCCTGAACAAAATCCCCAGTGAGATCAGAACCAACTCTGGAAGGACGTTAGGCCTATCTAGCCTTTAAGAACTTTGGAATAAAGAGCTGGAATATTCTGTATTACTACATTATTCTAAATCCTATAATGCATGGTTCATAACATAGTCACCCAGATGTTCTAAATGGATTTGGCGTTTTTCTCTGCCTATCAAGTCCTTCCCCAGGAGCTGGGATAAGCAGATGTGGATGTTGGATGACAATACTGATATTGTCGTAGCAGTGCTGGTATTCAAAAATGTTTACTATCGGTTCTGTGGGTGTGGCTTGGTGGGCGTGGTGTGGCTTGGGTGGTGTGGCATGGCATGGCTTGGTGGGCATGGCAGGGGAAAGATACTGCAAAATTTCCATTCCCACACCACTCCTGGGAGAAGGTTACTGCAAAATCCCCATTCCCGCCCCATCCCACTAACCTGCTTTCCAGCTCTGTTCTTCTGTGCAGGGAAACCAAAAAAGATCCAGCCAATCAGCTGGGACTCGGGAGGCAGAGAATAGATGGGGGCGCGGGGCCAGTCAGAGGTGGTATTTGCCAGTTCTCTGAACTATTCAAAATTTCCGCTACCAGTTCTCCAGAAGAGGTCAGAACCTGCTAAATACCACCTCTGTGTTGTACGATATAAACCATTCCAAGTAAAGTTGACTTTTGCAATTGATTGCTGGTAAAAATTTTCAGTGCCAGTGGTGTTTAAAATGGTGCTCCGATTGTTTTGGAATTGCAGTCAAGGCGCTTATTACTATATTACTGAATCAGTCATTAGGAATTTTTAAAACATTAACTTCCATATTATCTAAAGATAAGACTAATCTTATTAGGCAGTAGATTTTCTGTCATATTTGTTGGACACCTCAGCCAATGTTTAGAAAAGGCTGGTTAAAATCATCATTAGAAAATTACAGAAAAGATACTTTCAAATACTGTTTTGTTTCACTAATGCCCATTTTGGTTTAATGTTCACATGTCTGTTAATTTGTATTTTAGGAAAGGAATAAGGTATAAAGATTTTAATGTGATGTCAAATTATTTTACAAAATTTCAAAAAAATCTGGAATTCATCAATATGTAGACAGTCCTTGACTTAACAACTATAATGGAGGCTGGAATTTTGGTTGTAAGTTGTTGCAGTTGTAATTTGAGGTACCACATAACTGAATTCACGTTTTTAAAAACTATTTTGTCATGGTCAGAAAGTGAATCAATGCAGCTGTAAAATGAATCATGCGGTTAAGGGAATCCATTCTTCTGGTAGTTTTGGCTGGGGCCATGAAACTTATCATAAATGCCAGCTGGTTGCCAAGCAACCAAAATACAATTGCATGACTGTAGGGGGGCGTGAGGCGGTAGTCATAATTTTGTGAACAGGTCATAAATAATTGTTTTAAAGTCCATCATAGCTTTGAACAGTCTTCAAACAACCAGTCATAAATCAAGCACTACATATATAAAAACTTTGGATTTATTAAGTGTAGTATTTAGCAAAAACTATGGACAGATAATATATCCTGATGATGTGTGTTTACTGTTTGCTTATGAGTTGGCTCTCTACTGATATAATAATTGGTAATTTAATGCTTTATTTAAAAAGGAGGGTAATGTTTACATTTACTGATACCATGTCTCTGTACTGTATATTTTTCTCTGTTTTAATGTGTTTCTTTGTACTTTTTTCTACTCTTTTTTGTATCTTACAACCAATGATATATTTTTAAAAATCATATATTAACCAAGCTAAGGTTTCTTTGCTAGGTGTGTATAATGGTAAAATAGGATAATCTATATTCAGAGATGCCTCTGAGAGGCAGAGTTGGGAGGGATCTTGGAGGTCATCTAGTCCAACCCCCTCCTCAAGCAGGAAACCCTATACCATGGAAGAGCTGTCCAGTGTCTTCTTAAAAACCTCCAATGATGAAACATCCACAAATTCTGAAGGGAAGCTGTTCCACTGGTTAATTGTTCTTACTGTCAGAAAGTTTCTCCTTAATTCCAGGTTGCTTCTCTCTTTGATTAGTTTCCATCCATTGTTCCTTGTCTGACCTACAGACACTTTAGAAAATAGCTTGATCCCTTCCTCTCTGTGGCAGCCCCTCAAATATTGGAATACTGCCATCATGCCTCCCCTAATCCTTCTTTTCATTAAACTAGACAGTTCCTGCAACCGTTCATCGGATGTTTTAGCCTCCAATCCCCTAATCATCTTTATTGCTTTTCTCTGTACTCTTTCCAGAGTCCCAACATCTTATTTATAGTGTGATGATAAAAATTTAAAATACCAATTTGGTTAAAAAAGAAAAACACCTCTCCGTAAACTATTTACACGGGTACAACTCGTGTTTTGCTTAAATCTCAAAATATTCTGTTAAAATGCCAGAGATAGAATTATAGGATCAGTGGAAATTTAAGTGTTACCAGCCTCTCAGATATTCAGATTACAGCTTCTAGAATTTGTAGTTTGCAAAGTCAACAGTCATTGTTATGACATTTGGATTAATTTATACATATCCTGGGTTATTTGGCACATGGCAATAAAACTAACAATGCATACATTCCTATTGCTTGCCTACTCAGAGATATAACCAAACAAGAGAACGTATAAGATAATAACCAAAGCAACCGGAATCTTATTTATTTATTTCAGAAGATTTCAACTTTGTTTTTCCTTCACTGAAGTTTATCCTAAGAGACAATATACATATCTCACTAAGGGCAAGAAAACCATGAACAGCATGAACAACTCCTGCTAAATATATCTGATTAAATATTCCTCTGTTTCCAGAATGTTTATTGCATAAACCTATCTACCGTCTACATAAAATTAAATCTTACTCCCAGTACGGGCATTTTGGATGTCAGTTTTTGGAAAGATATGCCTATGGGTAGCAGCATACAGTTGCTAAGCCAGAACCAAGCAAACCACATTATGATTTAATGTGCTGTGTGAACTCAGCTTCAGTGGTTTCTTAACCATGATTGATGGCTTATTGCATTGTACAAATCTAATCAATTGTGCATTAGTCAATAACTCACTGTTAAACAAACTGATTAAAAAGCATTATGTATGAATCTAGTCCACCTCTGTGGGATGTGTGTGTGTGTGTGTGTGTGTGAAAATACAATAGCAGCCTATAAATTATGAATTGTATGGAGCAAACGTGTGATGAACTGAGAGTTTTTTCCTCAGTTCCATTGAGGAAAATTATTCATCAGCTAATGAAACCAACTGATACCTACAGTTACAGGTAGTCCTTGACTTACAACAATTCATTTAGTGATTGTTACAACGGCATTGAAAACAGTGACTTGTGACTTTTTTCACACTTATGACCGTTGCAGCACCCCCAGGGTCACATGATCAAAATTCAGATGTTTGGCAACTGGTTCATATTTATGACGGTTGCAGTGTCACAGGTCACACTGTGCAGTGTGACAAGCAAAATTAATAGGGGAGCCAGATTCACTTAACCAACATGTAACTTAACTGCAGTGATTCACTAAATGACCCTGGCAAGAAAAACCGTAAAGTGGGGCAAAACTCATTTAAGAGATGTTTCATTCAGCAACAGAAGTTTGGGGCCCAATTGTGGCCGTAAGCCAAGAGCCTCGAGCCTCCAAGAGCCAAGAGCCTCCGTGTCGCAGTGGTTAGAGTGCTGTACTGCAGGCCACTTCTGCTGACTATCAGCTGCTTGCAATTTGGCAGTCCAAATCCCACCAGGCTCAAGATTGACTCAGCCTCCCATCCTTCTGAGGTGGGTAAAATGAGGACCCAGATTGTTGGGGGCAATAGGCTGACTCTATAAAACCGCTTAGAGAGGGCTGTAAAGCACTATAAAGCAGTATATAAGTCTCGAGTGCTATTGCTATTGCTATTACCTGTAATACTACCCAAAGTAATATTCCTATAGAGCTCATATTTTCTAGCAACTCCTGCATCAAAATGCCTCTATGCTTCTGAACTTCATTCATTTTAAGAGCAAAAGTAGCTGGACAACACTCCTGATTCCCCTTCATAGAAATTGCTGAGACTTTTTCCATGACAACTGCAAGGAGACTATTATATGTGGGGTCCTTGGTACTCTCTGAGCGTGGTTGTTTTCTTGCAGATGTTTCATTACCCAAACTAGGTTACACCATCAGTGCAAATAGGAGTGGGGTTTGCTTTCAGTTTATATTGTAGAGGCCTGCCCTGTCAGAGTTGGTGGAAATGGTCTTGGAGGTTCTTTGATTGGGCTCTTTATGGTTAGCTTGTTTGGCAATTGTTTGATTGGTGCATTGTTTACTTCTTGACTTTTGGTCTGGTGTTAATCTTGATGTTGATCTCTGCTCATATGAGTGTTGATTGCTGGTGGGAAGGTGTTTTGGTCTGTTTTTTTTCCTCTTGTTTGGCTTGTTGGTTGTCTCTTTTGCAGAGTATGCAGATGTTGTTTATGTCTATGTGTCTACTGACGGCCAATTTTCAGTGTGCAAGGTCTCCAGGAACTCTTTATATTTTTGGACTTTGCTTGGTCGAGGATGGTCACCATTTCCCAGTTGTAATTATAGTTAAATCTATCCATATGTTGTGAAATGAAAGAGTTTTCATCATGTCTTCTGACTGCTAGTTGATGTTCATGGATGTGTTCTGCTAGTCTTTTGCCTCTGTCCTCTTGTTGCAGTCTTTACGCTGTGTATCATAGATAGCTTCTCTTTTTTCTTCTGTGGCTGGTGGGTCTTTTGATTTACTTAGGAAGTTTTGCAGGGTTTTAGTTGGCTTGTGTGCTACACTGGTTCCATGTGGTTGTAATAGTATGTTGGTGGTTTCTGAGATGTTTTTGATGCATGACAATTTTATCCTTTCTAGTGCTTGTGTTGATTGTGCTATATTGGGTTGAATGGTCAGGCACTTTTTTGAAGAACTTCATGCAAAAATGTACTAGATTAGAATACTACAATGAAATGGTGCTCATGAAATCATGAAGGAAAAACAGGTGGACTTATTTGCTTTAGAGCCCACCTGTGACAGTATGTTTATATGATAATGAAGAATGAGCATTTTTACTATAAATGTACCCTAATCCAATTTTGATATTTCCCATATTTCTGGTTCAACTTGTCCATTAAGAGAGATGGTATACTACTATATAGAGCATAATCAAATAGAAGTATTGTATAGCACTGGTGTCAAAATCGTGACATCATGTTGTCATCCTGTGACAAAGCACAACTTTTTCCCCCTTCGCTAAACTGGGGATGAGCATGGCCAGTGCATCCAGCCTGTGGGCCATGAGTTTGACACCCCCGTTGTATAGCCTGTTTTTTAAATGTCTCATTTTGTTAAAACTTTTAAAAATAAAACTCAGTCAAAGCAAAGGAAAGAAATTATATACTGGAGATTCATAAATAGAAAGTAAATGACTTTAAACACCTAAGGTTTCACAGAGAATGTGAGCTGTTTATGACAAAAATCTAGATTTTTATATTTAAGAAAACCCAAAATCTTCCAAGGTTTTTAAAAATTCAAATCAAAACATATCAAATCATACAAAATTACACAGGCATAGAATGGGGGGGATACCTACTTTGATGATACCTCATTTATAAATATGGGAATAGAAATGGAATATGGGGGATCCATGGTGCTTTCTGAGCTTGATAGTTTCCTTGCAGATGTTTCATTACCAAACTAGGTAACATCATCAGTGCAAATGGAATATAAACTGGCTGTATGATGTTCCTACAAAAAGTGCAACTTTAGGTTATTTATTTGTTTATTGAATTTATACAGCTATCCCTCTCAATGAAGGATATATATATAGATAGATAACATTAACATTAACTATTATAAAAATGCAGATATAAGCCTAGGCAAAAAAAAAAGAACAAAAATAGGCAGCACAGCTGATAGGTGCATTATGATTTCTGTGGTAGATCTAATGTAATGGGCTGATGTAGCTGAAGACAGGTTTCAGATCAAGCCCCTTATCAATATTCTATCAATTTCTGTGCATCTTCTTTTAAGAACAATTCAGTAACATTTGAACAATTTTAGAGGAGGATAGACAGAGGCAGATATTTCTCTCTCTGAGCACAATGAGAATATATTTGCTGAATGAACCTCCGCATTGGCGACAGGAAGGGCATCCGGCTAGTAAACACTCAGCTCCATTCAGTTGCCCAGACTCCACCCCACAAGGGATTATGAGGTTGTTAAAAGAAGATAATAAAGATGATTAGGGAACTAGAAATGAAGCCTTGTGATAGAAAGCTGAAGGATCTGAGTGTGTTTAGCCTTGAGGGGCAAACATTAATTGAGAGGGGGAATATTCGGTCCATGCATAATGACTAGCCATCTATCAACCACTTGAAATTATGGTGGACTCAAAAAAATGTCATTCACAATTCACCTTTGAAGTTACAACATCCGGACATCCACGCCCCTGTGGTCAAGTGATCACATTTAATGCCCTTGACAATAAGCTCACATTTGCTACCAGTTGCGGCATCCTACAGATCATGATTTGTGACTGGCAAAAAGCACCTCTTCAAGAGGATGGATTCGCATGGTTTGCTTAATGACTGTGGTGATTTGCTTTGCATAAAAATGGTCATAAATCAAGTCAGGTGATATGGTCACCCGCTTAATGACCACAATGACTTACAACAAAAATTCTGGGTCCAATTTTAGTCATTAAGTTACCTATAATAGTGCTATTCAAATAAGGGAAGGGACATAGAAGCTCATTCCAGAGTGCAGAATATGGAATAATGGATGTAAATTATCGGAAGGCAGCTTCCAATTGAAAACAAGCTTGAAAAACAATTTATAGCAGCCTGTTGTCATTGCATAACCTAGGTGAACTTTGAAGATGACCAAGTGTGCTAATCAGCATTGTCACCTATAGCATCTCATTTTAAAACAGAAGGCTTCCTGCATCTCTTTGCTAGACTGATTGGGATTAAATTGTAGCTTGATTGTGTGGGAGAGGTAGAAGGGAAGAAACATTCATTATTGGAAAAGAGTCTGCTTTTGTTGTCGTTTGTGTGTGTGTAAAGATTTGGTTAAACAGCAGTTTCCTTCCTTTTCTGCAAGATGCTGCCCAAATATTTTATTATTCCTAGGGCGCCCCCTACTGCCCTTTTAATGTAATATTTTTAGAGTCTGTGGAGATTCTCAAATCAACCAACTCATGATTGCCCCAAAAGTGCCTTTCCCCCTCCAAAAGGCAATTTGATTCCTTGGGTTTTTTTTTTTAATGAAAACGTTTTGCTTCTCATCCAAGAAGCTTCTTCCATTGTAACATGTAGAGGATTTTTTTTTTCAAAATACATCAGAGTTGGAGGAATCCTTGGAGGTCTTCTAACAGATAACAGATAATCAGAGTTGGAAGGGACCTTGTAGGTCATCTAGTCCAACCTCCTGCCCAAGCGGGGATGGAGTCTAGAGGGATTCTAGTCCATCTCCTTGTTTAAGCAGGAGGTCCTCTGTCATTTCAGAGAAGTGGCTGTCCAATCTTGTCTTAAAAACCTCCAGGGGATAAACAATCCACTACTTCAAGAGGTAAGTCAGTCCACTGATTAATAGTTAGCAGAGTCTGATTCTTCTTCATTCTAGGCTGGATCTTTCTTTGATAATCTTCCATCCATTTCTTCTTGTCCTGTCCTCAAGTACTTTGGAGAATCGTGTTTGACTCATGTTTGACTCATGTTTTGTCCGGGTGGAAGTTTTGTCTCTTTCCTGAAAGGAATGATGTCTGAAATGTATTTTTTACATTAAACATATCAGGCAGATGTTTCATTACCAAGGAAACAACCAAGAAAGATGCAAGAAAACAACCAAGCTCAGGGAGTACCAAGCACCCCTCATTTCAGCCTTGAGCTACAAATATTCTCCTTTATTTTAATCATTTGTAAGTATATAATGAAGACAAGGGAAACTACATCTAATACATGTCAATCACCAGAAGATTCATAGGAGTGTTTCTCTTTAGGGATGACATGATAGCAGTGTTCCAATATCCCAGCGGTTGCGACAGAGAAGAAGGAGTCAAACTATTTTCCAAAGCACCTGAGGGCAGGCAGGAAGCAGTGGATGGAAACTAATCAAGGAGAGAAGCAACCTAGAACTAGGGAGAAATTTCCTGACAGTTAGAACAATTAATCAGTGGAACAACTTGCCTCCAAAAGTTGTGAATGCTCCAAGACTGGAATTTTTTAAAAAGATGTTGGATAACCATTTGGCTGAAGTGGTGTAGTGTTTCCTGCCTAAGCAGGGGGTTGGACTAGAAGACCTCCAAGGTCCCTTCCAACTCTGTTATTCTATTCTATTCTGTTCTGTTCTGTTCCATTCCATTCTAATGTTTTAAACTTTAACATTTAATTCAGCATGTGTGGACTCAGGAACTTTATCTAGATATTCTGCTGAAACCCAATACTTTCACCATCGGTTAAGTCATCTTAACATAACTAAATATTATTTGCTATTAGCACACCATATTTCTGCAACAACACAGCTTACACCAAACAAACCAAAACTAATGCCAATGCTACATTTCTAATGGAAAAAACTAAGGTATGAAATTTAAAATTATCAAATGGTGCTCACAAGGAAACAGCCTCATGAATTACCATTTCATCATGTCACTTTTATATAATTGATAATTACATCATTACTAAATATTGATTTCCTTCCTTCCTTATTTCCTTCCTTCCGAAAGTCATTGTACACTCTTCAGTAAAGAAGGATAAGGAGAAAGAAGAATGCTGTTTCTTACTATCTACAAAGTACTTCATTTTTAATAGACTGTTGATAATCTATACCACAAATGTTACAACAGAAAGACAGTTTCCCTTATTAGCAGATGATGAAACATTGAAGAAAGAAGCAAGCCAGAACTTGCTAAGACAATACGACAGATGTGCTTTTCCCTGGAGAATGTTATTAATGATTCTTAAGCATGGAAAGGTGAGGCTTATATAAAAACAAAACTGTAGAGGATCTGGGCAAAAAAAATGGCTATACAATTGAGTCAGATAAATGGCAAAAATTGTGGGATAGGAACTATAAATTAACAACGTCAATTGCATACAAAGAAAATTTGTACAAGGTGTTTTATAGGTGGCATTTTGCACCAGCGAGGTTGGTAAAGGTGTTTAAAGATAAGTCAGCTAAATGCTGGAAGTGCCACCAGATACTGGGTCATATTTAGTAGTGGGATTCAAATTTCTGTGGGTGTGGCTTGGTGGGCAAGGCAGGGAAAGGTTACTGTAAAATCTTAATTTCCACCCACTCCAAGAGAGGGATACTGTAAAATCTTGCACTGTCAGAGGTGATATTTGCTGGTTTTCCAAGCTACTCAAAATTTCTGCTACTGGTTCTCCAGAACTGGTCAGAACAAGCTGAATACCATCTGTGGTCATATTATCATATGTGGTGGACTTGCCCAAAAGCAAAAAAAAAAATACTGGACAAGAATACATATGTGGCTGGAAAAAATGATCAAGCAAAATATTGATTTAAAGCCAGAAATATTTCTGTTGGGGATTTTAGCTGAAAACTATAGTAAAGGAATTTAATTATTCATATATCAACAGCCGCTAGAATTGTATTTGCACAAAACTGGAAGAGTGAAGAGATATCCACAGATAAGAATGTAATTAGGAAATTATTACAGTGTGCAGAAATGAATAGACTAATGCTTGCAATTAAGAAGAAAGAGCAAACTATATGACATGGGATTTATTTTAACAATGGTTAAATAACAAAAAGAGAAGTTAGAAACAGGGAAACAAAATGAAGATATATTAAGAGAGATAAGCAAATATTATGATTAGTATGTTGAATATTATTATTTTAATATTGTATAATTAATACTAATGTAATGAATAATGCTGTAAATTTTGATTATTATTCTACAAAGTTATTTGTACCCAGATGACACACTTTCAATTGAAGATGGAACTATTATATTAAAAAAAAAAAATTACAAAAAACATGTAGAGGATTCAACAACCACTGTTTGCTAAAGGCAACATAAGGAAAGATATTAAATCCTGGTTAGATTAACTACCAAACTTATTTTCTGAAGCTGTGATGGTGCAGTGGTTAGAATGCAGTACTATGGTCTACTTCTGCTGACTGCTGGCTGCCTGCAGTTTGGCAATTCGATTCTCACCAGGCTCAAGGTTGACTCAGCCTTCCATCCTTCCAAAGTGAGTAATATGAGGACCCTGATTGTTGGGGGCAATATGATGACTCTGTAAACCACTTAAAGAGGGCTATAAAGCACTGTGAAGTCTACGTGCTATTGCTCTAAGCACTCAAAGAACTCTCAAAAGTTCCAGGTGGGTAATTATCATAATCGTCAGCCATTCAGTCATGCCTGAACCTCGGTCACTCTATGAATCAACACACTCCATATCCCTCTGTCTTTCATAATCTCCTTCAGATCCACCGGTGTCATTCTTTATACCAGTGGCCTCCAAACTTTCTGGCTTTAAGGACGAATGAGGGGAAGAGGGGATGCTTCTGCATGAGTGAAGCTACGTGTGTGTGCGTACTTGCTTGCAGCTTCCATAGTCCAGTTCTGAATGGGCTGTGGCCAGGGGTGGGATTCAATTTTTTTTACAACCAGTTATGTGGATGTGGCTTGGTGGTCATGTGACTGGGTGGGCGTGGCTTGGTGGTCATGTTATTGGCTGGGTGTGGCCAACTCAATATCACTCACATCGAGGCACACATCTCCTTACCTGACCTCTCATGACTGTGGGGATGCTACAACAGTCATAAGTGTGAAAAATGGCCATAAGTCACTTTTTTCAGTGCCATTGTAACTTTGAATGGTCACTCCACACAAGCAGAGTGCCAGCAAAGGAGGGGAAAAAAACTCCAGAGAAGTTCCTGAGACAGGAAGTCTAGTCCTGCAATAAGGGTTAATGGAAAGGCAGTTTCCGTAAGCAACACCAGAATGTTTCCTTCCTGTCTTCCTTACAGGATTAGGCCAGTAATTTCTTTTAACAACCGGTTCTCCAAACTGCTTAAAATGTTAACAACTGGTTCTAGCAAATAGGTGCGAACTGGTAGAATCCCACCCCTGGCCGCGGCCCAGTAGTGGGTCACAGCTCAAGGGATGGGAACCCCTGCTTTATAGTATCCAGCCAATGGTTTCTAGGATGATCCCTTTTCCCATTGATCACTCCCAGCATGATTGACTTTTCAAGTGAGTTAGATTGCATGACATGGCCAAAATATGATAACTAGTTTGATGAAAGGGTGAACTAGTTTGACTAGGGGTGACATGGTAGCAGTGTTCCAATATCTCAGGGGTTGCCACAAAGAAGTGGGAGTCAAGCTATTCTCCAAAGCACCTGAGGGCAGGACAAGAAGCAGTGGGTGGAAACTAATCAAGGAGAGAAGCAACTTAGAACTAAGGAGAAATTTCCTGACAGTTAAAACAATTAATCAATGGAACAACTTATCTCCAGAAGTTGTGAATACTCCAACGCCGGAAGTTTTTAAAATGAGATTGTATAATCATTTGTCTGAAATGCTGTAGGGTTTCCTGCCTAAGCAGGGGGTTGGATTAGAAGACCTCCAAATTCCCTTCCAACTCTGTTATTCTATTCTATTTTGTTTTGTTTGGCGATCTTGGCTTCAAGTGATATTTTTGGTAAAGGATCAATCCAGGACTTGGTTGTTATTTTTGCAGCCTTTGGGATGCATAATAGTCACCACCAGCACCACAGTTCAAAAGCGTCCATCTTTCTCCTATCTGTCTTTTTCAGAATCCAAGTTTCACAACCATAAGTAGCAATTGGAAAAATTATTGTGTTAACTAATCTGCATTTGGTTTGCAAATATGCTGACAGAATGATTTTGCTCTGAATTAAACAAAAAGAATATTTTGCAAACTTTTACATCAAAAGCCAACTTTCCAAACCAAAGCATTCTCCTAAGGAGTTTATTTTTAAACTCATCATATCTGCCTGACAGTTATTACTGCTAATTTCAATATATAAAAAACTTAGAAAAATTCTCCTGATGCAGTAATCAAGTACATCTAACTGTATCTAGCAGACAGAAAACCAGGCTATCTCTAAAGCAACACAGAGAAACAGGGACATCAATAATCCCAGAAAATATTGTCTCCATCAATTTTGATGACTATTAGTATGCCGTTGCCTCATTCTATATTGGACCATGGCCAGAGATTCTATCCACACACATAATCACAAGCTGGAGTTTCTACCGACAGCTGTAGTGGGCACCAAATTGACAGTTATGACACTGAACTTCTCAATAAGCTCTTCATTTTAACTTTCCAAGTATGTCAGATAAAGTTATATTGCCTTTGCCGCTGTCAAATATCCCGTGAAGACACTTGAGTTCATTGCCATAAATGTTCAAGAATTAACTTTTCGATATAAAGCTAACCAACAAATTGATCCAAATGGAAAACAGCACACTGCAGGAGGAAGACATGCCAGTTCACAATTAATAAAATATCAATTACAAAGAGCTGCACCAAAACTGATAGTAGATGGGGGTGGGGTGGGGTGGGGTGGGGTGGAAGAGCTAGATAATCAGTCAATGTGCTTTACAACATGTTTGTGGATTTGTTATGAAACCACCCTCCACCAATAAGGGGCGAGCATTAAGGGGGCATGCATAAGTGCACCAGCGTGCCTACCCTCCCTATCCTACGGTTCCCATTTATCCATTTATTCATACTCATTTATTATGTTTATACTTATACCTGTTTTTACTTATATATTTATATGTTATGTTCATACTTGTTTTCTCATACATGCTTGACAAACAAAATAAATAAATAAATAAAGATTAAAAAAATTAAAACAATTGGAACTTCCAGTCACATCAGAAAAACCTTTCGCTCAGGGGTAGGATTCTACAGGTTCAGACTGGTTCTATAGAACCGGTTGTGATGATTCTGCACAGTTCAGAGGACCGGCAAATCGTGCCCCTGGCTGGCCCCACCCCTCCCCTCCCCTCCCTGTCAGTCGTTATCGTGCATGCGCAACATTGCATGCATGCCTGACATTGCTGACTGCATTGTTCCCTGCCCAGTCCCTCCTTAAGGTATTTTTCCCCTCCCGACGATCAGCTGTTCCTATGATCAGCTGCGCTGGGATTCTCCTCGCTTACTTACTGCTTCACACAGGAGGCTTCCCTGAGGCCCAGGATGGCAAAAAATGGAGCACCCCTCAATTTTTTGCCTTCCTGGGCCCCAAGGAAATCTTCTGGGAGCAAAAATGCCCCTCAGGAGGTTTCCTTGAAGCCCAGAAGGCCCCAAAACAGAGCGCAGGGGGGTGCTACTTCCCCCCCCATGCTCCACTTTTTGCCTTCCTGGGCGCCAGGGAAGCCTTCTGGGAGCAAAAACACACATCCCCAGGAGGCTTCCCTGAGGCCCTGAAGGCCCAAAAATGGGGGGGTTGCTGCCAAAAATAAAAAGAAACCATTACCACACAGTCACAAGGCCACGCCCACCTAGCTACTCCCACAGAACCGGTTGTTACAATATTTGAATCCCATCCCTGCTTTCGCTAATTTGGATTCAAGTAAAGCTAAGAAGGCACACACATGTTCTTGTTAGTGATTGAAGGAAGTATGAAATAAGAGAATAAGAGAATAACAGAGTTGGAAGGGATATGGTAGGGAAGGGAAGAGATATAATAACTGTGATACAAAGTGGTATTAACATGAGTTACTTGCAAGGACATAATGCGGTAGAAACAGAATGTTTTGGAAAACCTCTCTAAGAAAATAAAACATAAGAAATGATAACTGCTATGTAAATCGACACATTCTGGAGAGAAAAAGTAGAAATAAGCGTTTGTCCCACCCGTCATAACAGACTCTGTGGTTACCCAATGAAATTGATTGGTAGGGGACATCAACTTTTCCTGAAGTTGTGCAGCTTAGAGTATCACGTTTTGGAGACAACAGATAACTTAGCTGCTACAGTTTAAAAAATAATAATTTGGAGCTATTTTCCAGATTGTTTTTCAGGTTAGATTCTGCTTCTAAACAATAACAACAAAAACAATGCAAATTGATCATAAGAAATTCATAAATGATGTCTCTATAGCAGTGTTAATAACCAAGGAAAGCAATTGTGAAGTTAATACCAAATGTCAGCTCAATTAATCATCTAAAACACACTGGCTTTTTAAAGGGCATTTGAGAAAAGAAGTATTAGCTGTAGAATTATTAATAAACTCTAGCAGCATCTGAATGACTCCCGCCCCCCCCTTTTTTGACCATTTTTTAACTCCCATTGGAAAATAGCCAAGGAATCAATTAAAATAACAATTGCAATACCAATAAAGACAAAAACATGTCTTTCGACAAAGAATTAAAAATTTGGTTCCTTAATTTTTTCTCTGATTTTCTTTGCTTTGCATGGCTGTCAGATGAATCAGTCATACATTCACACACTACAAAAATTATGAAAAATTTTTGGTTGAAAGTGATCAGCTTTGCCTGGTTTGTTTGTTTGTGTGTGTGTGTGTTTTTTTTTTGCCTAAACCTTTTCTTTATAGTCATTGTCTGTCTGCAGACACACACACACACGGAACTCCGTTTTGCTGGCAGAGGGCTGCCAGCAGCTCATTGCAGCCAAAAATAGAGCCCAGGCAGACTGCACATGGCCCCCCCAAGCTCAGTTTTCACTGGCAGAGGCACCACGGACCAGTCCTTCGCTGTTTCCAGGGCCTTACCGCGGGCCAGATCTAAGCACCCTGAAGGCTGGATTTGGCCCATGGGCCTTGAGTTTGATACCCCTGGTATAGCGCAACTGGATGCGATCTAGTTTGGTTTCTATATTGTGTTTGTACTGTATTATATTGTGAGATGCCCAGATTTGATCTGGAACTGGACAGTGACTAAACTGAAATAAATTTATGGAATTCCTTTCCTGAAGAAGATAGGCCGTCACCCACTTTAGCACCATTTTGACAATGATGAAGATTTTTTTCCATTTTCCTACAGACTTTTCAATGGTCTTCTAATTGTATTTTAATTCATAATGCTTTTAATTCATGATGCTTTTGAAGCTCCCCAGTTCATTTTATTTTGGGTTTTATTTGCTTGTATTGTTTTTATTCAAACTGTATTTTTAATATGCTTCATGGTTAGGGAGCTTCGGCTATGGGTGGTTTTTATTTATTTTTAATAAATAAATAAAATTCCTCACTGTAGATTCCTTGCCACTCACTATTATAGTAGTTCTCTCTTAATAGAGCTCTTTTAATGAAAAGCAGCACAAATTCTGCAGATACATTATAAGTGTTCCTTTCTGTATAAAACAGCTAGTGCATTCTATCCAGATGAGTTTTAATCTCAGTAATTACCTTAGTATTTTGAGGGATTTTAAAATTATATCTTTGTACCACTTAGCTATGATGCTTATCTTTTATTTTTCCTTGGAGCATATATATCAGTTAAGATAGGGGTCCCCAATCCCCAGATCATGGCACACTACCAAACCATGACTTATTAAAAATTGGGCCATGCAAGTGGCTGGCCAGAAAATGCGCGCATGTGTGCAGTTCAACTTGTGCAAGCAACAGGCCAGCGGGATTCATACATGTGCATGTTGGCCTGCCACACATGAAAGAGCTGCATGCATATATGTGCATGCTGGCCTACTGCTCGTGCAGCCCAGTTCCCCTCTCCCAAGCCACAAAGATTGGGGACCACTGAGTTAGAATATAACAGCATTGTTCAAATAAGCTTTGAAACTTCCCCTTCCAAATGTTTTCTTTCTTAGCAATTGTCTCCTGCATAGAACATAAGATTATAGAGTTGGGGGTGACATTGGAAGTCTTCTAGTCTAGTGATCGCTAACCGGTGGTCCACGAGAAAATTTTGGTGGTCCGCAAAGAAATATCATCCCCAAAGCACCCCACCAAAGCAATTAATCCAGGCTGCACAGGAACACAAGGCCATGTCACCCACATGGCCCACGGGATCCCTCCCCGCCCACTTATTCCTTATCTGGCAAACTTGCCTGCTAAGTTGCTATTTTTCCTTTTTTTCCCTGACCATCAGCTGTTCCATCAGCTGTGCCGGGAGATTTAGATTAGCTAGAAAGCAGGAAACAGTTGCATTTCTTGCTTTCTAGCTAATCTTCCTTAGGACTGAAGCTTCTATTATTCAGTACAGACTCAGATAGCCAATGGCAGAAAGATAGATCTCTGAGTGAATCTGTGATTCTGTGAGCAACTCAATCTGCCTGCCTGCTTTGCCTGATTTTAGTAAAAGTTGCTCTTTTTTATAAAAAATTCAATATTTATATACATGGTGCGTTGTGAGTTAATTTTGTGAGTTTGCTTGCAAGCAAATTGTATGTGACGGACTCAGGTAGCCAATGGCAGAAAGTACTGGAACACAGTTATCATATCACCCCTAGTTCTTGATCAACCCATTATGCTCTGCTGTTTAATTTCTGTAGTGTTTGTAGTGATTCAGCTACCATTTGAAAATCTGGTGTTCTTGTAAAACCCCAAATCATTACCGAAGTTCAGTGAAAGCAGATCAGGAATGTATATAAATGCTTTAATGTTGTTCATGGATTTTCTCTTTTGACTAAGAGACCGATGTCAAGATTGTTCGTATAATGTGAGTCTTTAATTCTTCCCTTGAGAAAGAAACTTCAATTTGAATTGTAGTATATACCAGAGGTCGCCAAACTTTTAGACCTCAGGGACCATCAAACTCATAATTTTAAATCCCGCGGACCACTAATATGAATTTTGACTGACAGTGGCTTGCTGATGTTTTCCCACGGTTTCTGCAGAAAGCAGCAGAGACCCTGGGAAAATCCCGCCAAAAGTCTGCAGGAAAATTCTCCATTTTCCTACAGATCGATCATTCTTTATTTGGGATAGCAAGATACCATCTCCAGCTCCATTCTCAGGGAGAGAGGTGGGAAGGGAGAGAGAGAGAGAGAGAGAGAGAGAGAGAGAGACTTTTGGCTTCATGCAAGGAAAGCAGCAAAAGCAGCAGAAGTCTTTCTTTTTCTCCTTCAAACTCTGCCAGAAATGAGTCTTTGTGAGACATCATACCAGTGCAGCCTCTTGGAGCAGGATGCCTTGCAGGGTCCCAAAGACTCATTTCTGGTGGAGTTTGGGGGAGAGAAAGAAAGACTTTCCTTGCATGCAGCCAAAAGCAGAAGAAGAAAGAAGCGGAAAGAAGCAGCTTGGTGGCCAGGCCAGGCATGTGGGGTGAGTGGGGCAAACTCCCCCCTCCACCTTTTCCCCCCTCCCCTCACTACCTCATGTTGTTCCTAATGCAAGCGATACAAGACTTGCGTTCCCACGGGCCGTGCGGGCGATGTAGCCTTGTGTTCCTGCACAGCTGGGATTAATTGCTTTAGGGGGTCCTTTGGGGGTGACATTTCTCTGCAGACCACCAAAATTTTCTCACAGACCACCAGTGGTCCCCGGACTGCTGGTTGGTGGCCACTGGTTTAGAATACAGGCTTTAGTGCAGACAAACAGATCAATGTGAGTTTTACCCAGTTGACAGTGTTTTAATGACAAGCTTCTGTTCTGAAAAACTGTGGTATTATACGTCTCACACAGACTGACATGGATAACTATATTGTTTAAATAGCATTGATAGCAATCCAGTTCTCCTTGGTTTTGATGTCAAGACTTGCTTCGCTGACTTCTCTTTAAAGATGATCTTGCATGGGACACATCTTCATAGCTGTATTAGACAACCAGAGGGTGAATAATTATGGCAGGAGACATGCACCAGTGTTGGTATTCTACCGGTTCGACCTGGTTCTACCGAGCTGGTAGCAGCAATGAGCAGCAGAGACCGAACCAGTTCTCTCCACTGCTCTGCTGTTGGGCCCACCCACCCACCCACATTTATCCTCTGAATTTGCAGCTGCTTTGCGCGGCACAGTAGAGTGTTGCGCGGCAGCTGCTGAAGCGACCAGGATTGTGCAGGCTTTCAGGAGGTGAGTTAGAATGCCTCTGCACCTGCACAAAATGCGCGTTAGGTGCACATGTGCATGCAAAGTGTGTGCACACATGCAAAGTGCGCCCACCAAGCCATACCTACCGAACTGGTGGTAAAAATATTTGAATCCCATCACTGACATGCACTATTTTAATTTCTTTTAAATTAGTTTCTTTTAATCAGAAAGATGCAGTAAGAGTCTGGCATCGTGTTTCATAAATCAGAATACTCATTCAAACTAAACAAATGAGGCACAGAGTGAAACTTGATAAGCAGTGGGGAGTCCTGTATACTAAATTGTACACTGCAGGGGTCCCCAATCACTGGTTGGGGACCCCTGCAATATAGACCCCATAGACAGTATAGACCCCATTTTTTACTGGGCCACAAAGCTTGGGCGCCACCATCTTGTTTCGATGGTGCTTCTGGGCTTTTGGTTGCTTCCGGGTTTTCGGTTGGAAAGCGGCATTTGGATGCTCGCACCTTAGTTTCATCAAAGGGGAGGCAGCTTCAAACGAAGAGCCATCCCGATGGCGGTGGAGTCTCGCGTTACTCAGGTACCGGTCTGTGGAAGAATAAATAATCGTGAAACCGGTCCCTAGTTCAAAAAAGGTTGGGGGCCACTGGTATACTGTATACTGAATGAAATAACTTGATTGTAACTTATGATCTGATCAGGGTTGTTCCCAGACTTGCATGCAAACAGCTTTTTGAAATCTATGGAAATTATGACACTCCAAAAATCTGTTTAAAATAAAAGAATGCAAAAATACAGGTTGGAGAGAAAAAGCATTGCATTCAAATAATAAGTATGAATAAATTTAAAAAAACAATAAGTTTCATCAAAAATGAGATTTAGCCTTGTGGAAAAATTGTGGTGAAAGAAGTTAGAAAGGCTTTGAGCATATCTAATGTAAGATGAAAAACTCAGAGCAGTCTGATTATTTACTGATCCTGAAAGTTTGGATGTAATTTCTTTCCACCCCTCCCTCAAATATTGTAAATGTTATCATTCTGTTTAACTCAGAGTGGACTTAACTTCTTTTTTCATTTGCCAGGGAATATTGTAATTCAAACACCTCTGATAATTAACTTTCTGGTTAGTGAATCTCAATCTGGAAGGGAGCTGAGTTTACTCCATAATTTAGCCATGTATCCATCCAGCTTCCCTTTCTAGATTGGATCAGGTTATGGTCGCACATATTTAAGATTCTTTATTGAATTTCTAAAACTTGACTTTCTGGGTATGCCAGTTGCAGTAGTTCTCAGTTGCTGCAACTACAAAAAAGGTTTTCACTCAATCCCCTTCAAATTTAGGGATGTCTCTGTTTCTCTTATAAATCTTAACATAATATTCATCTCCAACTAGATTGTGGGAATGGATGATTTAAATCTGAAGGCAAATTATTTACAGCTAGTTCTTATAATCAAAAGCATTTTGGGAGAAGAGAGCTTCAGATGGTAGATGAGTAGAAAGAGAAGACAAGGAAAAATACCACTATTCCATTTTTATTCCAAAGTTGAAAAGCTATGATCATTTCATTTTTAGAGTATAAAACAAGGAATTTTTTAAAGTTTTCCCCTGTTTAGTCGCGTCTGACTTTAAGGGGCTGTGCTCATCTCCATTTTCTAGCAGACAGAGCCAGCATTTCCGAAGATGCTTCTATGGTCAGGTGACAGCATGACTATATGCCAAGGCACACCTTCCCATCAAAGTGGTATCTATTTATCTACTTGCATTTGTATGCTTTCGAACTACTAAGTTGGCAGGAGGGGGGGTGAGAATTAGAGCTCACCCACTTGCTTACCCACTTAGTGATAACTTTCCTCTCCTCTCCCCTTCCCTCCCTCTCTATCCCTCCTTCCCTCACTGTTGGATAGCACCCTAGTAATTCCTCCCTTCCCCTCCCCTCTCCTTTGCCCTTCCCCTCTTCTCTCCTCTCCTCTTCCCTCCTCTCATCTCCTTTTCAAGACAGAAGAGCAATCTGGCCGTATTTAGCTATATTAGCTAAAAGAAATCCAGGAAATAAAACCGGTTTAAGGGACTTCAATCATTATATATTCCTGAACAATCATGTCAGCAAAAATCTTCAAACCATTCATCCTGCTACTGTAGGCTTAGAAAAATAAAAAAAGCAAGATCAGCAAGACTGAAAGACTTTTCAATTCCTAGAGGTCTCCGAAGATGAGAAAATAAGAAGGCAATTAATCCCTGCTTTCCAAAAAGAAGACCTTTGTTACCTGATCAAAACCCAGAAATATATTTTAGTTGGAATTCAACTAACATAGCATAGCTTTTTATCAATTGCCAATAAGGGCATTTTTACTCTGGTGGCATCTTGGAGTGTAAAAAGCACTGCTTCCTATATTACCAAATCTCCATTGGTATCCATTGGGAGAACAGGGAGGAAGCTGACGAGTATTGCGACGCTGTAATGCAAAGCACAGGGCGTATACATTGTGTCTGATGTCAGGCCAAGTTCGTTATGCAATGGGGGAACAGATGAGTCATCATTTTACCTAATATCTAGGCAAAGATCATGTAGTCATCTGCAATTATGTCAACGCCAATCAGTGAAAAGAAGGAATTATGCACAACCATCTTTTGGGAAGAGTCCATATGTTGCTTCATGCAGACTACACTTTGAAATGGCAGTGTAAACATAACATGTGAAGCCAGCTTGTATACCAGAGGTGTTATGCAGCAGGTTCTGATCAGTTCTGGAGAACCGGTAGCGGAAATTTTGATTAGTTCGGAGAACCAGCAAATACCATCTCTGACTGGCCTCTCCCCCACCCATTCTCTGCCTCTCGAGTTCCAGCTGATCGGCTGGGTCTTCTTTGGTTGCCCTGCACAGGAGAACGGAGCTGGAAAGCAGGTTAGTGGGGTGGGGAGGGAATGGGATTTTGCAGAAACCTTCCCCCAGGAGTGGGGAGAGAGTGAAGATTTTGCAGTATCCTTCCCCTGCCATGCCCACCAAGCCATACCACGCCCACCAAGCCATGCCCACAGAACAGGTAGTTAAAAAATTTGAATCCCACCACTTTTGTATACAGGTGATCCTTGGCTCATGACAGTAATTGAGCCTGCAATTTTGGCCTTAAGTCATAATGGTAATAAAATGGTGACCATGCCCGATTGCAAAAGTCATTAAGCAAATGCAACGGTTGTAAAGTGAATGTGGTGATCATTAAGCCATGGTCATTAAGCAAAACCATTGTTTGCTACAAAAACAGAACACTGGTTTCTGCAAAAAGACATTGGGAATTGAAGTCACATGACCACAGGATGCTGCAAATGGCTGTAAATATGGGCTGGTTGCCAAGTGCCCAAAATGGAGTCACACAACCATGCAGAGGGGAGGAGACCCAGGCATGGGAACTTCAAATCTGGCTTGTAATTCCCTTTATGGGACGGAGGTCCATCGTAACATCAAATGGTTGCTAAGCAACTGGTTGTAAGATGAGGATTACCTTTAGTCAGTTTATGGTTCAATATGTCACGTGAACCCAGCAAATTATACTGCAGAAATTCATGGCCTATTTACCCATGAAATACTGTGTGAACAAATTGCTTTGGTTAGCAATATGTTCAATATCTCCAAATAAAAAACTTATTTTTGCCCATCTAAGGGCTGATAAAAAGATTCCCTAAAGCATTAAGGTTTTTTTCTTTCTTTCGGCATCTCTCTGATCTAAATTGAAACCTACCCACCCAACTGCCCCATTTATTTAAAAATGTTCTCTGCTGCCCTAATTTCATAAGTTTGAAATGCTGTATGCTTTTCAATGCATGTTTTCATCTTTATGGTGCTATCCATTATATGGGATTGTTTTACTAATTCCCCTGAAAGATAAGGTACGTTTCCGAAACAAATGAACACTTGTTTGCAAAAGTAAACATATATCTCAAACTATCCTCCAACTAACCATTATTGATCTTACCCCATTCCTAAGAAGTCTGTAAGGGGCGTGCATAAGTGCAGCATCGTGCCTACCATCCCTGTCCTATTGTCCCCATTTATTCATACTCATGTTTATACTTATACCTATTATCTTATAAGCGATTGGCAAATCAAATAAATAGATAAATATAAATAAATAAATGAATCTATATCAGCAAGCTGGCTGGGGAATTCTGGAGGTTGAACTCCACATATCTTAAAAGTTGCCAAGTTTAAGAAACATTAAGAGGTCTTAGTTTTATTTTATTTAAAATGATAATCTCAGTTATTTTATGTTGTGTTTAATTTGGTCTTGGAATACATGGTTTATATTTATATTTACTTTATAGTTCTATGCTTGGCTCAAAATATATAGTCCTGTGTTTTGGCATAAAACTAAATGCAGTTTTCCTTTTCTAGTCTAAGAATAAGCCATTTAGCCCCTCCAAGTGGTCACAGCACAGAATGCAGCAAGAAAGGAGATAATAAGGATAGACAGGTAGAAAATGGAAATGACTACCTGGAGCACAGCTTTTGACTGTTTAATGCTCTTCTAGAGAGGCAGTAGAAAGAGACAACTCTACTCAGAGGCATTTATAAATCAATGTTATAGACCAAGATATTGTGTGACCGCACATCGTGACTGAAAGCAAGCAGATAAAAAAAACCCTCATAGAATAAGGTAAAATTTTCAAAGGAACAAAATACTTATAAATCTGAGCCTTAAATGAGTGCCATTTATAGAAGGAAAACATCTTTGAGACTATAGGATAGACACTTAATATATTCAAAATGTCATTCAGTTTCTTCATAATTCATCCTAAAAAGCAGTTTTAAAAATTCTCTTAAAATAAATAAAAACAAATATTTGCACCTTCCCTTCTGCCTTTCTTATTCCAATATGCACAGGTGTGAGACTTGTTACATATATTTTATTTGTTCGTTTGTTTATTCACATTTCTGAACTGTCCATCTCCCTCTACCTAGTTATTTATGAAGTCCACCAGTTAGATCCCAAGGGCAAAAGAGTAGGTCAGAAAGATAGATGCAGAATTGAAGAACAAAGCTAGCTTTGTTCACCCCAGGAATGGCTTTTCGGTAGCAGAACTCATAATAAAACATTTTCACATGCCAAACAACTTTTCCTCTTCCTACTTTCCCATCCCATCCCAAACTATCAGCTGATTTCAGCAGCTTAATTTAAGAGAAGAATCCACTGTCAGAACTGCTGGTGAACTGACCTATTGGAAATCGCTTGGAGATCTATCATTACATGTCAGGGGGTACAGCAGAAGTGGTATTCAGCAGGTTCTAAACAGTTCTGGAGAACCAGTTGAGTAGTTTGAAGAACCGGCAAATGCCACCTCTGACTGGCCCCGCCCCCCATTTATACTCTGCCTCCCAAGTCCCAGCTGATCGGCTGGGTCTTCTTTTTTGCCCTGCACAGGAGAATGGAGCTGGAAAGCAGGTTAGTGGGGTGGGGAGGGAATGCGATTTTGCAGCATCCTTTCCCTGCCACCACCACCAAGCCACACCATGCCATCAAGCCATGCCCACAGAATCGGTAGTAACAAAACAAAACAAAAAAGAATACCACCGCTGAGGTACAGTATATTTATTTGTGTCATTCACTGAATATCTTTTGTCCCCATAACAGCAGTCTTCCTATTCCTTCTTGTGAACGTAAGAAGACTGGGGGAAGGGGCCCTCACACCAAAGAATATCTAATTCAGTGCTCATTGCGTACTGCTGTCAAACAAATGTCATTGAAAGCCTACAGCAAGATGTAAGCACAGGACCATTTCTATGGTAATGACATGTAGGAATGACCTTGGTGAGGAGATGGGTGGGGGGAGATGCTGGCTAGGAATGGTTTGATGAGAGAGACCAAGGCTCATAGCTGGATAGTGGATAGAGAAAGAAACTCAGAATGAACCATCCCCTCCCCCCCACTTAAATTCTCAGACAATAAAGGAGATTCAATCTACCTCATATTGACTGGACCCTAAATGAATGTACAACTGAACCCATACACGCAACCTTCTACAATGCTGTTACAAATCTGGGACTGGAACAACTAGTAACCAACAACACTAGACTAAACAACTGCCTCGATCTCATCTTCTGCAATAGTTTGACTTTAATTTACAGAATACAAACTAAAGAACCCTTTTCCAGCAGTGACCACAATATGATTGACTTTTGTCTCAACGTACGCCCACACAAAAATCATCACAATGATGTAATCCCCAATTATAACTTCAAAAAAGGCAACTATGATCTTATAGACAACGAACTCTCATCCCTTGATTGGCAATCTCTATTCACTGGATGCAATACTGTGGAAGACCATTACAACATATTTTTACTTGAAGTCAAAAGAGTCATCAAACTATATGTACCAATAACAACTCCAAAAAAACAAACAAACCAGATTACCCATTACAATAAGGAAACTTCAATCCAAAAAGAGATCACTCTGGTGGAAAAACAAATCTGGCTACGTTGCCAATTTCAAAAGCCGATACAAAAATTTGTGCCACCAGATAAAGACTGAATGCACCAATTATCACATTAAACAAGAGGAAAACCTTCTAGGCACCAATTCCACCCGTGCTTTTTACAATTTTGTAAACAACAAACTAAAAGACTCAAGGTCCATCCTACCCCTAATAGGACCTAATGGTAAAGACTGCAACAACGACACCATTAAAGCCAACATCTTTAATAGATTCTTTGGCTCAGTATTTGTAAACAGCAATGGATCATGCCCAGTATTTCCTAGCCGAACCACAGACAACTACAATTATCTAATACATATTGATTTTACAGAAGACAGTGTTGAAAAAGCACTACGCAATCTAAAACCATCTCTAACTATTGGACCGGATGGAATATGTGCCTACTTCTTAAAAAAGTTATCCACTACCATAGCCGAACCTCTAAGCATAATCTTTGAAAAATCTTTCAGGACCAGCTCCTTGCCTAACCTATGGTCACAAGCCATGGTCATCCCCATCTTCAAAGAGGGAGACCCCAGCCTAGTTGAAAATTACAGACCAATCTCCTTATGCTGCATCACCTGTAAAGTCATGGAATCAATTATTAACCAATCCATTATCCTCCACTTAGAGACAAACAACCTACTCTCCAATAAACAATTTGGTTTCAGGAAAAAACTATCCTGTAATCTGCAACTCTTACACTGCAAAAACATATGGACTGCACAACTTGATCAGGGCAAAGCAATTGATGCAATTTACATAGACTTCTGTAAGGCCTTTGATTCAGTGGCACATGACAAACTACTACTAAAACTAAAATCTTATGGTATCTCTGGACAACTGCATAACTGGATAGAAGCATTCCTGTCAAACAGACAACAAATGGTTAAAATTGGGAGTGTCCTATCAAATTCTGTACCTGTCAACAGTGGTGTCCCCCAAGGCAGTGTTCTAGGACCAACTCTCTTCATACTCTACATAAATGACCTCTGTGATCATATTAAGAGCAACTGCATTCTTTTCGGTGATGATGTAAAGCTGTTGAATACCACAGACAATACTGCTACCCTTCAAAAAGACCTTGACTATGTATCAGAATGGTCAAACAAATGGCAACTTCAAATCTCAACAAATAAATGCTCTGTCTTACATATTGGCAAAAAAAATCCGAAAATAAAATACAAGCTGAACAGTCAAGATCTTGTTGATGATCCAAGCTCTGTAAAGGACCTTGGAATACTCATCTCTAATGATCTAACTGCTAGGTCCCACTGTAACTACATAGCCAAAAAGGCATTAAGAGTTGTTAACTTAATCTTACGTAGCTTTTTCTCTGGTAATATCACACTACTAACTAGAGCATACAAAACATTTGCTAGACCAAAACTCGAATACAGCTCATCAGTCTGGAACCCACATTACATATCTGATATTAGCACAGTTGAGAAAGTCCAGAAATATTTCACAAGAAGAGTTCTCCACTCATCTACTCGTTGTAGAATACCTTATGCCACCAGACTTGAAATTCTAGACCTAGAAAACCTTGAATTACGCCGTCTTCGGTCTGATCTAAGTATGGTATATAAAATCATACATTGCAATGTCCTACCTGTCAATGAATACTTCAGCTTCAACCATAACAACACAAGAGCACACAATAGATACAAACTCAAGGTTAACTGCACCACACTTGATTGCAGGAAATACGACTTCAGCAACAGAGTGGTCAATGTCTGGAATACTCTACCTGACTCTGTAGTTTCTTCCCCAAACCCCAAAAACTTTAACCTTAGACTGTCTACTATTGACCTCACCCCTTTCCTAAGAAGACTGTAGGGGGCGTGCATAAGTGCACCAACGTGCCAACCATCCCTGTCCTTCTGTTTCTTTTATTTTTCTTATATGTACCCATTTCATGTATTCATAACTATGTATATACTTATACCTATTATCTTGTAAGCAATTGACAACTCAAATAAATAAATAAAATAAATAAAATGGCAGGAGATTTGTATTTTCAGAATTGCAAGATTCTGTTAATGTAGTCTTAAAATAAAGTAGTCACCTGATGGGGCAAAAAGGGTTCAACCTGGTTCCATACCATGCAGGACTTTAAAGGTCATAACCAACACCTTGGATTGGACCCAGAAGCAAACCAGCAACCAATGAGCTCATGTAGCAGAAGTATCACATGCACTGTCCTTGGGGTATCCAAGACATTCATATTCTCCTTGAGTTGTCCCTAAAAGGTCCTTTGCTCTGTGACCAGAAGTAATACATATCCATCACGACTAATGACTAATACTGTGCTGTCCCTCCATATAGCTATTTGGTGATCCACGGCATATAGTGCACACTTTTTGCAATCTTATCCAAGGAGATGGACATTGAATGGTTAAAGAGTCCTCTGCTATGGTGTCCAGATTCCATCATTAACTTCAATCTTCTCTGCAACTATTTAGAGGCAGAAGTTTTTAGAAATTAAATTCTCTCTGAAACCTTGAACTTTTGTTCTGCAGTTGTTCACCAGAGAGTAACATCCCAACAGAAAGATTGCTACACATTTTAAAAGTTGATTAATTTAGCAAACTTTGACCTGGCTAAGGCCATAACAACAAAACATAATTTTATAGATGGGAAGAATATTTATTTAGTCAATTTCTACAGCAGTTCATCTCAGTCAATGATTCTGGGTGGCTTACAATTCAAACGTATATAATATTACAAATAAAACAATAATGCATTTTAAAACAATAAAAACAATTTAAAAATATGTATTGTTCCAGGAATGTCAATGCATACAAATCCTAATAAGTGTATATTTTTCATCTAGACCAGGGGCGTCAAACTCGCAGCCTGCAGGCCAGATGCGTCATGTGCTGATTCCGCCTCCGCCTGGTTTAGCAAAGGGGAAAAAGTCCCATCACGCGACGACGGCGTGGTGACGTGGGTTTGACACCCCTGATCTAGATCTTCGAGACATTGAAAAAAAATTCTATGTAGTTAGTAACAAAGTGATAAAAATATTTACAGCTGTTTCTGCTGCCATGGATGTGAGAATAGTTTGAACTTTGTGATACCTCTCTAATGATTAGAATAAATTAATTAGCATCTCCCTGATGTACTCTTTGTTATGTACCTGAAAGAAAAAAAAAACCTACCCCAAAATAGATGCTGCTATTTCAAGCAAATGTAGCAGCCCTTCTGAAATGTGATTAGCTGGCACCCTGTTGATTGCATCTTCCACATAAGTTTGGAGTGGGAGGAATGGTGTTGCTTAAGGAAAAAAAGAAATTATGAAATTGGACAACTAAGAACAACTGTGAAACCTGTAGGTTTTAAAATGAGATTGGTACATCAGAGATGAGCACATACTTGACATACGAAACCTGGTATCCTAAATCAATTGCTGGGCCTTGATTTGAATCATCAGAACTCAACACTGCAGTCAAGGATCAGGTTAAACAAGAAAAAGACAGCTCGTTGAAGGATATTCTAGATGGGTTCCATTATAAACATAAAAAAAGCTTGAGATCTTCCATGAAATTTAACAATCTCCATTTCTATTTCTGAAAAAAATATTTTTTGCAGGCTGGTTATTCTAGTTTGAATGAAACATTTCCTCTTTTCTTGAGAAAGCCTGAAAAATCATGGATCCAGTGTTTCCACAAAACAACTAGATCTGTGAACTACTATTTTAATATCCTACAGTACATTGGTGTTACAATAGACAGCTCGAAATACTGTCTAAGAAAATTAAAATGACAGTTAAACTACGTATAATGTAGATGCTATAAGGATCATAGAGTTACTCTATTGCAGCGGTGGCTAACCTTTTTGGGCTCCTGTGCCAAAAATTGCGTGGGCGCTTGCATGTGCGCACTTGCATGTCAGCACCCAGAAGGCAATGTGCGCCCTCTTGCTCCCTGCAGATGCGCGCATGATCTCCCCCTTCCCCCCTACCTGAACTGCACATACATGTACTTCCCAGCTGATTTTCGGACCTTTTTTGGCCTTCCAGAGGCTCGAGGGTAGCCTCTGCAGCGTTTGGAGGCCAAAAAATGGACCCATTTCATCACTTCTGGTATTTCCGGAAATACAGGAAGTGATGAAATGGGCCTGTTTTTTGGCCTCCAAAGGCTGCAGAGGCTTCCCCCAAGCCTCTAGGAGACCAAAAAAGTCTCAAAAATCATCTGGGAGGCATACACATGGGCAATGAGGTAAGTTTGCCTGGGGCTCATGTGCCCACACAAATGGCTCTGTGTGCTACCTGTGGCACGCATGTCATAGGTTCACCATCACGACTCTATTGCTTTACTTTTCACTATTTAAGTTGTTTTTCCAGTTTCAACAAATGTATGAAGCACTTGGCTATCAATGGCTAAGAGTCTTGAGGGAGTGAAATATTCAGTGTTTCTCTTTTTTCTGGGTATGGAAGACAATGAATTTGTGTGTTAGATAAGTAGGACCTAAGGGTTGAATCCAGCCAACAACCTAGGGCAGTGATGGAGAATCCTTTGAGCTCAATGTGTCAAACAACTGGAAAAAAAAAACCCTAATTTGACTCTTCTGGTATGTCACCTCCCCAACAAAAAAGAAACAGTTCTTTCTCCCCCCGACACACACACATAGACCACCCTGAAAAGCAGCACATCCTGGCAACCCTGAAGCCCCCAACTTCAGCCTAAAGCCACTGTTGCCGCTATGAAAGGCCGCCTCACGCTGTTCTCCAAGACATGCAAGCCTTGGGCAACTGTGTGATTACTCCACAGTCCAGTGCTGCCCAGGATCTGTTGCATACCACTTACCTTAAGGTGGTGTTGTCTTTCTGTTGACAAGCCCTGCAGTCTATCAGAAGCTGTTCTGAGGCCTTTGTTCTTTGAAGCAGCTTCGGACGAGGCTCTTCTCTGCAGCTTCTGAAAACCACAGAAGAGCATGGACCATTATTCCATGATTTTTGGAGGCCCCAGAGGTCATGCAAAAGCATAATCCTCTCACACAAATTTTGGAGGCCACATGAGAGTACGTCCCATTCTTGTTCAACCTTTGAATATCATGCAGGTGAAGGAACAGGCATGTTTTCAAGAATAGTTGATTTTAGGTATTGGTAAATGCTGTCACCCAAAATGTCAGGGTGTGTCATCTTTGATATGGGTGTCATAGTTTTGTCATAATAGACCTAGAGTCTCACTTGCTGGAGATGGGTGGCTATAGAAATTGAATGACTGAATGATAAATAGCAATAGCACTTAGACTTATATACTGCTTCACAGTGCTTTATCCTCTCTAAGCGGTTTACAGAGTCAGTATATTGCCCCCAATAATCTGGCTTCTCATTTTACCAACCACAGAGGGATGGAAGGCTGAGTCAGCCTTGAGCCGGTCAGGATCAAACTGCTGGCAGTGGGCAGAGTCAGCCTGCAATACTTCTAACCACTGGTTAATGTGCCACCTGCCTCATCATAAATACACCTGCCATTTCCTCATATCTGAATTGTAATAAATAAAAAAAAGTAAAATCGTTGGAGTGGAATACAATTTGAATACTTACAGATCTTCTTGCTTCCCTCAGCCTCATTATTTTATTACTTCAGCCACCTTCTCGAGGAGTTTCATCAAACTCTCTCAACCAGTCAAATAAATAGAGCATAAAAATTAAGTTTGGGCTTGAATTTTATCCATGACGTTGACTCTGCTTCTTTCTCTCTCTTCTCCTGCAGGGAAAAATCGTCATTATAAAGGAAAAAGTCACTGCTACCCACAGCTTGCTTGAACATTTCTATCAGATTAGGCAAGGCGTGTTGGTCAAACATGGAAATAAATTTATGTATTTCAGACTGAAAAGAGTAACCCAACAAAATCCCATCGGCCAATTATTAACAGCACCAATAGCTCACTTCTTTCCTTGCAATGACGAAATGACAAGATAGACAAAACCAGAATATTCTTAACTTTTACAGGTTTATTTATTTAACTTCTTTGCAACCCACCTCACCAAGGTGATTCTAGCTGGCCTGCAGTCATTCAGTAATATTAATATTAATA
>NW_020769311.1:4012616-4054300 GCF_900518735.1 Pseudonaja textilis
AGAAAGAAAGAAAGAAAGAAAGAAAGAAAGAAAGAAAGAAAGAAAGAGACTTTACATTGGACAGTCAGACAAACCACAAATTCAATTAATCTGCTTTTGTCAGGTTTAGGTGATAACTGAATCAAAGTGATGTTCCTCCAAACTAATCTGAATCGGAAGCTCCATTAACATGGTGTAAGTGATGAACAGAGAAACAATCAAGAAGACTCTTGAATCTCACAATTGTTGTCAATCTCTGTCACTCAAAATTAGCAGCTTCTTGTCCAATTACTTTGTCTTGAGTAAGGATGCTGAACTTTTTCAAGACTGTTAGAGTTTTCAATGCCCTTTGCCAGTTTTTTTCTCTCTGGAACAGGAAAAAAAAAAGTGGTAGAGCACTTGGTGAAGAAAATCAGAGTACTTACATTAAGTACTTAATAATTTAACATATTATTTATTATATTACAAGATTGAAGTTTTTAAATTGTTTCTTTTTTAACCAATTGGTCATAATTTTGTTTATAATAATGGAAAATAATTCATCAAGCCATAACATACTAATGAAATCCACTTTCACTTATAACCTAAATTTAGCTTATTTCTTGTTCTACTTTTCTGAAGTTGCAACCAGCATAGGAAAAAAATGGAAATATTTTGTATATGTGAATACTGAAGAGAACTGTCTATGGTGCTGAACATGATATGTTATTTCTTAAGAAAGGTTTAGTCTGAGTCTCAACACAATTAGTCTGATGTTTTAACAACTAGCCTGCCCGTAGTTTACCTGTCATGAGAATCAATATGGAAATGAAATCAATTATTTCATACATAATTGATACATAATCAATAACAGACACCAAGAAAGTCTTCATAAAGAGATTGTTTTTTAAATCAATTCCATGATCCATCCATTTTCTATTTTTGTTAAATCTGTTTATCTAAAGACTTTGAAACTAGCAACATATGAATGCATAAGGCTATATATGAGTCCACACAAATCATTTGCCTTTAAGACATTCACACTCAATGCATATGTATTAGAACAACTATTAGCTTACTTTCTTGTTTTTGTCTGTGAGTTTTTGTTTTGATGCCCTTTTGGAAGAAACATTTTTATGGCATTATTCTGTCCATTTTTCTACTTAGAGAAAATCAGTGCACTGAGATTTACAAGTCTAAAATTCATGTCAATGAGGAAAAGTGGGAAAATTAGGAACTACTGTAGAGGAAGGGAAAGGAATAGTGGGAAAATATAAGATAGATAGAATAGAATTCTTTATTGGCCAAGTGTGATTGGACACTCAAGGAATTTGTCTTGGTGCAAATGTTTTCAGTGTACATAAAAAAAAAGCTTCATTTGTGAAGAATCATAAGGTACAACACTTAATGATAGTCATAGGGTACAAGAAGTAATAAAATCATGCTAGGAAACAGTCAATATAAATCGTAAGAATACAAGTGACAAAAGTTACAGTCATACAGTCACAAGTGGGAGGAGTTGGGTGATAAGGAGTGGTGAGAAGATTAATAGTAATAGTAGTGCAGACTTTGTAAATAGTTGGACAGTGTTGGGGGAATTATTTGTTTAGCAGAGTGAGGATAAGAGGATATTTCTAGTATCCTTCCAGGAAAGGAGTCTTCTGAGGTCATGATCCTTCCAATAAGATCCTTCCACTACCTGTCCTATTTACCTATGAAAATTAATTAGGGCAATAACTGTGGAGAATTGTTGGAATATAGTATTTTATCCAAAGTTAAATGAAGCAAATTGTAGTTATCAACAAGGTATATTGCTGTTTGTTATTATCACAGTGTCTAAATATTGACAAATGTGTTTATTTGGGCAAGCAAAGCAAGAGTGATCTGTTTTCATCTTTGAAATGTTTTTTAAACTGACAGATCAGTTTAAATCTAAATATTTCACATGCCCTAGAATGAACAATAGCTTAATTATTAGAGCCCAAACCATTCATCCCATAAGAATCCAGAGACTTTGATCATGCCTTTCTTTAACTTGAAGTGGATGGCCATTTCCAATTCTTGTCACAACTCATGAAGGATCTGGCAGTACCTAGGAGTCCCTGGGGCTTCTTTTGATCTTGGACAAAATGGATTGATGGGCTTTCTCAAAATCGACATAAAATTTGTGCCTACAGCTGCAACAAAAGTATCACCATGTTGGATTCAAATCCGATTTCCAATGTTTGACTGAGGGTGAACTAAGTTTTGAAATCACAATAGTTCAAGAAGCATCTTGGACTGAGTCAATAAATGTGATGTGGGGCAAGTATGGATGCACATTTGATAAAAGTCTATGCTGCTGAAATGTTGAGATGCTTATCTGTATTAATGCTCTGCTAGTGTACTAATAAATGCACCAACTTTTCATTTGAACTTCTGCCACTCATAAACTATATCAGGGGCATATTATATAATTCTAGTTACTGAAAATAAAATCCAACTAATAACAACCACAATGTAGAACTGCTTCGATTTGGCAGCATATCCAAGCACAAGGTGAGTACTGTATATCTCACATATGAATCCCACTTCCAATACCCCTCTATCCTCCCACTTACCTTACTGCTGATATTTAAGTGGCAGCAGAAAGACAGTATTTCTCTCTCTTTCTTTTTCTACCCAGCACATGGTGTTAACATGGTAATAGCCAGACTTCAGGCACGCTGGCTGAAAATAAAACAATTCAAGCTGGTTTAAGACAAACCAAAGCATTTTATTAAATTGGGTATTAGTTTGAGCCACGATGGAAGAGCCATAGGAATGGTTTTCTGTCATTCACCATTATGGGAGCAGTACATCTTGCAAGTAATATGAGAGGGGGAAAATAGAAATAAAAGTGAAAATAGTAGGAAAAATTAACAAGACAAAATAATTATTCAGTTCTGGTGATTCTGCTTACATGGTTGAAAATAAGAGAAATAGATATCACTGATTAACTTCTCTATGTATATTTGTATCTAATATCGGGGCAGCTTCTGGTTTGTGTTTAATGATCACAGAGTAAAAAAAAAATCAACAAGATTGGAAAACAAATAGCAATTATTTTCAGTCGATTTTTGCCACACAGCATTATTCCACTCTTAGTTATTTCTGAATAAAACATATCAATATAATTTGAATATGATGTCTATTATGTACATGCCAAGAAAATATGATAATTTCAATCTGTTCCTTCTAATAGTTTTGTGACTCAAATATTTAATATATAATGAAGTTCAGCCAAAAGCACAACTATTTCTATCTTTTCCACAAGTTTTTAATTTAAAAAATCATTTCAATATTTCTCCCTCTTTAATGAAGATTTCTTTCAAGCATTTCATTTTTTAAATTACAATTTAATATATTTTTAAAGGTTCTATGTATGCATACCACAAAATAAAAATATCTGTATGAAGTACTCTCACCATTTTAGTTTCCAAAAATGCAAAGAACTGTGCCCCTGGAAAATAATTCTTTCTGTCTTGCTTTTCTTTCCATTTAATAATTGTATAAGGCATAAAGTTCCGTACTATCTGCAACAAAATTTGCCCTACAAAAAAAAAAAAAGATTTTTTCCAATTTCCTCAATGATAACTGACAAGTCTTAAAGTTACTCACTTAGAGGGCACATTGCATTTTCAACTCCCTATGATTACCATTACACACACATTTATAACAAGACATACTGTAAAAAGAAAATGGAGGTAGACCCATTTTTTTTCACTTTTCTTCTATGTATTAAGCCTTAGATTAGGGTTTACATCTCAAACAGAAGTAAATTTCACCAAGAATAAAATAAAGAACACAATAAATGCAATAAAGCAGGAAGGAATAAGGCGGAAAAATAATGAGATGTAATCATTGGATCAGCTTTGAATAATAATTCTTCAGTGCATGTGCCTTAATGAGATACTCATCTAAGGCATAAGAATTGACAACTATTTGCTCTCTCTGAGACTCTTAAAAAGCACTTACTTTGCAATTTAATGCATGCATTTTACTTGGTTTGATGGTAAAAGTTCAAAGTAGGGTTTCTGTGAGTGACAAAACCCAATTTTGGAGCATTCTTTTCCTAAATCAAATTCACAGTATCCTTCTGCGATTATCTGCACAAATTCTTTTTCATTATGATCAACATTTGCTTTATTTCCATTGTATTTGTGCTGCTATATCACTTTGGCCTTGTAGCAATTCTGTCCCATAATTGACTATACTATGTGCCAGCTAGTGACCCAAAACAAAACCTGAGAGACAAATCAGTGTTCATCAGATAACAGAACACAAATAACTAAAACTTGAAACTCTGGTTTGGGCGTCATCTTTTTCTGATGCTGAAGATGTGGCACTGGGTCTGATTCATGCTTGGTGTGATTTAGTGTGGTACGAACTAAAGGCACAAATCAGAGCCCTGTCATATAGATCAGGAAATACAGGTCAAATTGAAGGCAAGAAATGGAAGTTTACCAATAAAAATGGTCATTGTATGTTACATTGTTTCTCAACAAAAATTTCAGCTACATGGGCTAATTCAAACTGCAAATTTTACAATGTTAATCTTGATTGTTTCCATTTAAAAATCTTTTCCTACATAAACAAATATAAGTGAGATAGAAAAAGTATTGGCACAGTGAAGTTCTGAACAATTAACATTTCAATATCCACTTGCTTAGACAAATTAGCTGCACCTGACCATACAGGTCATTTTGGTTCAGTTCCTAAGATAGCCTATACTTACAATCTATAGATATGAGTTAGCTATGATTCAGGCTAAGTATATATTACTTTCTTTTATATGTATGGATGTTAATGTATTAAGGACCAATCTATCTTGTGATTAAGAAAGTTAGCATATTAGACCACCTAAATTATGGATGGAAGAGAAATGATTGATATCCTCTACCATATTGTATACCTTTATATTTGTTTTTGTTATACTTTGGTTAATTGTGTGGCATTAACTGTGTTAGTGCTATTGCTAAAAGTTTGATTTGTTGATGGTCTATTTGTTTTACTCTTCTTTTATTACCCTCTCCTTTTCCATGCTTGAGATATAGAGCAAAAATATTAACTCTTGAGCCTCTCCAATGTCCACTCTTATCTTACATCACAGTTGAAAGTGTAGAAGCGTACCAGCTGCACACAAAGGAAAAATCCATTTAAAAAGGAAATGGTATATGGAAATTGTGTCTTATAATAGCTCTTCAGTAAATGCTTTCTGAAGATACTGGTACTGAGGATACCTGAATAAGGGATGACCAGGTGTGAGTGGATATATAGACTGGAATGTGGAAGATGTTGCAGATATCCATCAGATTCTCAGTTTCACTAAAAGTCTCATTAATTCTTTTTTGAAATGATGTTGGATTTTGAACACAGAAGCAGAAACAAAACTTAGTTGGTTTAACAGTCATACTGCTGCCCAACTTTGTTGCCTTAGCTGGCAGAGGTCATTTATCACCTCTGGAAAGATTGTCCACTCAGGTTTGTCTGACTCAGGTTTTATAATCCATGATGAGCCTGTCTACGAATATTCTGTGCTTGCTTAAAGGTATGGTAGTTTGGCAGTAAACCAAAGTTTAGCAGAAGTAGAATCAATTCATTGTCATGGACAATCCCTTCCTAATAAGATTATAACTTTGACTTTATAGCTGAGCTCAGCTACAAATCTCTAGAGAGCTTTCCAGGTGCAAAAGCTAATAATTCTATTAAGATACATACAATGTTGCTGTAGAATTGTAAAGTAATAAGGGTTTTTGACACTGTCACTCTAGCACATTCTTTCCAGTTGCAAAGAGCCCTGCACATTCCTTGCTTGACTAAGCAATCCTAAATGACCAAGCAAATCAGTAAAGATACAAATCTGATGTGAATTTGAACCAGTAGAAATCTGAATGGCTGGTTGTGTTCCAATGACAGCAAAAAGACTGATTTCTCCACCATCATTATATTCTCACTGTATTAGGGAGCAGAAGTGGTGTTCGTTGTTTTTGTCTGTGCTTGTATGGGAGGGCTATTCAAGTCTTTCCTGAGACAGACTCAGCTAACTACTCAGCGGGTTTTTCCAAAGGTGCTTTTTCAAGAGGCAACTGGACTTTTTCTTTGAAGACATTTCACTTCTCATCTCTTCAGAGCTGAAGAAGCTTCTTGGATGAGATGTGAAACATCTTAAAAAAAAAACACAAGGACACTCCAGGTGCCTCTTGAAAAAGCACCTTTGGGACAACCTTGACCTGGATGACTGAGAATCTCCATAGATACTCAGTGGCTTGTAATAAGCTTCCATTGCATTTTGAATGTACTGTAAAGCAGTTGCATCTGCTGTGAATTAGATATCAAATTCAATACAACCCTGAATTGGGTTTATTGAGGAGCCAAAAACTACAGCTGGCTTTGGCCTAGCATACAGGTAGAACTCAATTGGAACCAGAATCTCCATTGCTAAGCAGGTTAAATGACTCATAATTTTACAATCTTTTTGCCACTGTTATTAAACAATTCACTTTAAGTGATTCATGAAGTTGCTAAGTGAATTCAGCTTCCTTCCATTGATTTTGCCTCTTGAAAGCGTATCGGGAAGGTCACAAATGGTAATCTCATCACTCTGAGATGCTGCAACCGTGCTGATAGTGAGGATGCTACGATGGTCATATGATGACTGGCCATAAGTTACTTTTTTTCAGTTCCATTGTAACTTTAAACAGTCGCTGAAATGGAATGGTGGTATTCCAAGTACTATCTGCACCCCTTGTGTTTCCCTTAGACTTAGCATAACTTTAATGTCACTTTAAATGTACACTAATCATACATTAAAATGAAATTCCATTGCATATAGCCCTCAAAGGGTCTCCACCTGCAATATACACTGAACATGACAGAAATAAATCATGATTATACCCATATATTATAGGACACAGAAAAATAACACAGTCCAATGGATTGATGACTATGTGCCATCAAGTCAATGTCAACTATTAGCGATAGTGACCCAATAGTGATCCATTGTACATTTAACATTCTGACAATGCTCAAAGATGCTATTTTTTTCTTCAAAAAGGCAACTGCATGTTTTTTTCCCCCTTGAGGAAGTTTTGCTTCTCATTCAAAAAGCTTCATTGATTCTGATGACGGAAATATTGATGAAGTACTGATGAAGCTTCTTGGATGAGAAGTGAAACGTTTTCTTGTTCTTCCCCAAGGGAAAAAAAAAAACCCATATTTACCTTTTGAAGGAGAAAAAAAAAGCACCTTTGACACAATGATGACCTGGAATGGCTTGAGAATCTCCACAAACCTTCCCACAGTGCAATTAGAAGAAGGCATCCACATCATCGGTCCCCAAAAGCTAACTAGGGTTGATTTCTAAGGAGCCGTACAAAATAAACTGAATAAACTGGACGCTTCTTAAAGTTAACGAGGAAACGGAGGGTAAATTTGGGGAATGCATTAAACAGGGGGGCAGCGCCAGGCCTGCCGCCAGCTGGCGATAGCCACAGGCAGGGGCGTTGCGCGGGAATTGTTACGGCGTGGTCGTGCCCAGGACCGCCTGCTTCTTTCCCCGTTTCTGCCTCCTCAAAATCTCGGACTTCCCGAGGTAGTCGGCTCCATTCGGGGAAAGCTGAGGGAACGCGCCGGAGTTGACCGGGCAGAAGCCGTCTTAAGGCCCCGCCGTTACCCGCGCCTGCCCTCAGCTCGACCGACTCCTTCACGGCTGACACGAAGGCAGCGAAGGCGCAAAAGGCGGGCAGCCCGCCCCCTCTTCTCTTTCCCTCCGCCCAGCGCACTCGGCTCGGCTCGACTCGGGCGGTGGGTATTCTCCGGCAACTCAGCCTCGACAACCAGCCGGGGCTCTTCGCCTCAGGCGACGAGCTTATCGCCTTCTTTCCGGACGCTTTTCGAAGCCAGCCGCTGCCGCCGCAACTACAGTCGTCTGTGCCTGGAGCGGAGGAGCTGAAGTTTGCGCGCCGAGAGCCGGGCAGGCATGGAAACCGTCAACCAGGTAAAGGAGCCCGAGGAGGAGGAAGAAGAGGAGGCGCGCGAAGGTTGGGATCCCCCTCCCCACCCCACCCCGGCTTCGGGCATCCTCTGACTTTGCCTTGGGTTTTTTTTTTTTCTTTCCTCCCAGCTAGCCTCCAAGGGCAGTTTTCGGGCGGTGAAGGAGCCCCTGGCTTTCCTGAGGGTGCTGGAGTGGGTAAGTCGGACTGCCTGGCTATAGTAGGTGGAGAAGTCAAGAGAAGCGAGGGGTGTGTTTGTGAGTGAGGGAGAGAGGAGAAGGAGAGGGAGAGGGGGTGTTTGGGAGAGATGGCGCGGCATGGATCTTTTCCGGGCGAGTCCCAGAGTAGCCGAGAAGAGTAAAGCTGGTCGCCTTTCAGTGGTTTTTGCCTTTGGCTTTTTATTCCCAGTCATTTAGAAAGGGTCACTGATGAAGCCGGACCACCGGCTGTGAAGGCAGTGGCGCTTTGGGCGCTCGTGGATGCGTTGCTTCGCTGGCGGGAAGACCCGCCTCTCGGATTAGAGCCGCGCTTAAAGGAGTACGGGTAGTCCTCGGTTTACGACCGAAAATGTGAGCGCCCCCCCCCCCCTTTCTGTTGCTAAGCGAGACACTTGTGAAGTGAATCTTGCCCCCGTTTTTACCACATTTCTTGCCAGGGCTGTGAAGGGAATCGCTGCTGTTGTTAAGTTAGTGGTACCGTTGTTAAGTGAATCGGGATTCCCCATTGACTTTGCTTGTTGGAAGGTTGCAACCTCGGGACATTGCGACCCATCATATACATCAGTTGCCAAGCGTCTGAATTTTGATTGGATGACCACCAAGATGCAACGGTGGTCGTAGATGTGAAAAATGGCCTTAAGTCACTATTTTCGGTGCCGTTGAAACTTATTAGTGACCTATGACTATGAACTGTTGTAAGTCGATGCTTCCCTACCCCCCCCCCATAAGAATTTGGAGTGTGTATGTGTGTGTGTGTGTATGTGTGTGACTTTTCTAAACACCTGATAGGGCACATGATCTTCTTAGCAACTAGCTTTCAAAAGGAGGAGGAACAGGGCAAAACAATAACCGAGCAAAACAGGTTCAGGCATTGTGTTATGTCCCTATAATTTACCACAATTATCCCTTCCTAGAGACCTATTTACCACTCTGAATTGGTTTAATGTCTTCCCCTGGCAGCCTATAAAACAAACGGGGAAGGGACAGTCTGCTGTGAATTCCTCATTTGCCTCAACCAGCTGAATAGCATTTTATATCCTCGCTTCTGTGAGTTGATTTGATGTATTTTCTCACTTCATCGAGGGAAAGCAGCAATTTAAATGCAAACGGAAATATTTCAGTGTGCGATGTTCCTCTTCAGTATCCTCTTTTATTTAGCAAAGTAGTCTCTGGGCTTCAGCTGTAAACGAAGGTGGATAATTAGTACAATAATGTCAGTGCTTTCAGGAAGGTATCTGCAGGTCAAATGACATCAGTTGCAGAATGTCTGAAGGAGGAGGAGGAAGAACCTATTTGCACAGAAAGTTCAGAGCACGTCAGAAAGGATTAATCACATTCCTTTTCACATTGAGCTAGGAAATTATGTAATATACATAGAGCATGTGTGTTGACTGGTTCACTAGGAACTTATGAGGCTAGCGATCTTTAAAGAGACAAGTTTTTTTTTTTACTCCTACCTTTAAAACCTATTGGAAAAAAACGTATATTTGTACTAATTTTCCCAAGGCTTCTAAAATCAGCTAAAATGTGTTGGTGACCATCTTGACTTGACTTTTTCTATTCCTTTGATCCCTTCCAAAAGAATTGTACTTCTTGCTTAAATATTGATGGTGGTGGATTTCATTAAAAAGGGCATTTGAGTAAGTTGTGTCTTCAAATGGAGATCTCCATGATAGCAATTTGGAACTTGCTGGGAACATCTTGAAGAGTGAATTGATATTTCAGGTCCATTGAAATACTCTTTGAAGGATATATATATATATTCTTAAGTTTTCGCGGGTACTTACATGTATGGTATCTCATCTGCCATCATCAGGCTTCTGTATTGTGTTCTGTATTGTGTATGTGTGTGTGTGTGTGTGTTTTCTTAAGTTTTCTTGAGTACTTACATGTATGGTATTCAGCTTTGTTCGGGTATTTTCCCACGTCATTATAGTTGTGCTACAACTTTAAAAGCGCAACTATAATGACGTGGGAAAATACCCAAACAAAGCTGAATACCATACATACATACATACATACATACATACATGTAGGTCTAGGTGTGTTCGGGTCTTTTCCCGTGTAAGATTAAGAGTATCTTGGAGATGTTTTGGCGAGGTCCCACTCACCATCCTCAGGCTGGTGCTTTCGGCTTCATGCCAGTGCAAGCAGTGTGTGATTGGAGCTGCCATCTCTCTATAAATACTGGTGGTACCACGGTGGTGGCTGGTGTGCTGGGCTGGTTGGCTGTGCTGGTGCCTCTTGATTGGTTGATGGAGTTGATGTTGGTATAATGGGCTGTGTGATGGCCTTGTGAGTTTTGTTGTGGAGATATCCTGGATCTTGTGCCTGTAATCTCCTGGGTCGTTTGTTTTGTAGTGATCTTTTTTTCCATTAGCCTCTCATGTTTTAACAGCTTGGGTAATGGGTTGTGTGATGGGCTTGCGAGTTCTTTTGTTGTGGTATCCTGGGTCCTGCATTGTAATCTCTTGGGTCATTTGTGTTTTGATCTCTTTTCCATTAGCCTCCTGTGTAGTAACGGCTTGGGTAATGGGTTGTGTGACAACCACCATCCAGAAAACAGACCACGGCTGCTTCGCCAGCTGTTGCACCCCCCTGACCCCAAAACCAAACAAGCTGACACACGCCAAGAACACAGACCCAGACTCCAAACTCGAAGCCAGACTAAAACCCAGAATGTTACATCACAGCTACCCGCTCAGGATATCACATCAGAAAACTCAGTAAATTACACCACAAGAACTCAAGAAGTTGCAACACAGCAAATGACCCAGGATATCACAGCACAAGACCAAGGATAGCACAGCAATAAGTCTCACAAGGTCATCACACAACCCATTACCCACACCCACACACATACATGCATTGCTGCTTCAAGATGAATTAATCTAAACACTTGGTATCGCACATAGTGGTAATTACCTCTGTTTCAAGGATACTACAGAGTCTGAGTGCTTGTTGGCATCTTTCTACTCAAAATCTTTTTTTTTTTTAAAGAGTTGGTTCAGCTGGAAGAATAACAAAAATAAATACAAAAGTGCGTCAGAAGATCTTTCACAAATAATGATGCAATTGTTTTTGAAGGCTTGATTAATCCAGAAAACCCAGCTTTATCTACCCGTTATGTTAGATCTGATACATATGCTCTGGGTCCCATCTATTACAGCAGGGGGCCCCAACTGGCACAAGGAACTAGGCTGTGCAAGTGAGTGAAGCCCCATCCGTGTACATGCAGGATCCAGACAGCATGTGAAACTACGCTCTCCTGGTTTTCAAAACAACTGCCATCCACAGAACTGGTCACTAGTGCCCAAAAGGTTGGGGGCTGCTGTATTACAGGATCTTATCTGGCAGGATCCAGGAAGGAAGCCTTTTCTGTCATGGCACCCACTCTCTAAAGCAGGCCTGTCAGATTTCCAGCCTGCAAGCTGGATAGGTCACGGGCTGGCCACACCTAGTTTAGCGAAGGGGGAAAAGGGTCCCAGTATGACACATGACACTGCCGTGACGACATTAGTTTGACAGCCCTTCTCTGAAGCATCATTTCTCTCAGAGATTAGACTTGCCCTGACTCGGCTGGGTTTCCATAAGGCCTTGAAAACCTGGTTTTGTTTGTGCCAAGTCTGGAGTCTTATTGTGTTGTTGAACATGAACAGGATTCAAGGTGGGCTGGACTTAGATCTCTTGTGGGTGGGAAGGGACTTGAGACTGCTGATGCATTGGGTTTTGCCTTGGCATCTCCTACACTATCATGATTGTGCTTGTTATTCTTGGTTGGTTTTTAGTTTAGCTATTGTATATTATGTTTTATCTTGTTATTATTCTTTGCATTTGAAATGGACAGCAATATATATCAAATAAAAGTCTGCATAACATGGTACCAGACAGTATTTCAGTATAAATTCTGGTAAAACTTTTGATAGTGATGTTTGCTAGATTTTGCAGCACATTTAGACTGATGTTTAAATGTGATGCCCTTTGGATTTTGTGTGTGTGTTTGAAGATTAGAATGCCTATCCCTGCAATGGCCATGCTGCCTGAAAATTCCTCCAACTGCTATTTACACTAATACAGTTATTTGTTTATACTTCTCCATGTGCCTCAAAGGATACTGTTTAATCTACATTTACTAATGTACTAAGTGTAATGCCAACATGCTTATTCAGTATTCCTTCTGTTTCTATCCCAGATAGAACAAGTATTTAATTCTTGAGTCAAAATAGTCAACATCTGACTATTACAAGTTACTGTTTGGCTAATATTTTAATGGTGAATACTTTTAAAATATTTTAAGGAAAGGCAATAAAGCAAAATGGGTTAGAATTTGGGGAACTTTCTTAATTCTTGAAATTATTATAGCCCTGTTTAACTACCAGAACTATTCGTTCTTTCAGGAACATTCTTGCTAAAATTGATTAAAATCAAATATGTTTAAGTTAAGAAATTTTAATATGGATTTATTCTTGGCCTTGAGCAAGGCTAAAAATTCTGAGTTGAGTAGTGGTACAATATGGTATGGAGCCAGGTTACCTACAGAATTGTCTTCATCCCATCCCATCAGGCCATCCCACCTGGTCAGGCAGAGAAGGTATGTTGCAGACCCCTCAGGAAAAAAAATCTGTCTTATGGGGGTCCAGGAAGAGGGCCTTTTCTACCATTGTCCTCATCCTTTGGACATTCTCCCCTGAGAGGTTACTCAGGTCCCCACTCTCTGGCCTTTCAGAAGAATCTACAGACCTGGCCCTCAATCTAGCTTGGGGCTCACAGAGCAGTAGGCAGCCCTGAGGCTGGTTAGTCCCCTCAAGACTCTTCTCCTGCTTCTTAATTAATTTTCAATGTTGAATTTTAATTATCCTTGCCTCCATTTTAACTTTTTATATTTTATATTCAGTTTTTTTACGTTTTTAACGTTTTATTTGTACACAGCACACAGAGGTGGTTTCTAAATTTGATAAATAAACATGCAGATAATTTGGGACAAGATTTTTCTCATAGTTGTGTTTGTGCAAGTGCTTATCAAAGTTACCTATATGATAAAAGATCAGATGCAGGAACTGGGCCTGGCTAATCTAGTGAAGAGAAGGACCAGGGGAGACATGATAGCAGTGTTCCAACATTTGAGGGGCTGCCTCAGAGAGGAGTGGGGGTCAGGCTATTTTCTAAAGCACCTGAAGGACAGACAAGGAATAATGGATGGAAACTGAACAAGGAGAGATTCAACCTGGAAATAGGGAGAAACTTTCTGACAGTGAGAACAATCAACCAACGGAACAGCTTACCTCCGGAAGTTGTGAGAGCTTCATCACTGGAGGCTTTCAAGAAGAGATTGGACTGCCATTTGCCATAAATGGTGTAGGGTCTCCTGCTTAGTCAGGGGGTTGGAATGGATGACCTACAAGGTCCCTTCCAACTCTAATTGTCTGTGAAATTCAACCAGGGATGTCATGGTGTACCAGCAGTCTCTCATCACATGAATGAGATATGGATGAATCAGATAAATAGATATCGTTCCAGTGGGACAGCTAATGGAGTTCCAAGCAGAAGCTGAGCTGGTGCTAGACCTACTTGCTAGCCAGCTGGTGCAAATCTAGTTCACTCCTTGTGGGGTACTATGAAGAACATGAATGTGTGAACAGAATGAGCTAGCAATCTTAGGCTGCCAGAACTACTTTTTGGTAAAAATGTATTGTAGACTTCCCTAGCTGTGTATACCATAAGCTAAAAAAAAAATCACATGAATCTCTGAAAAGCAACTGAACAAGCAAACTAAAAATAGAAAAAAAGAGACAGTTAGAGGTGCCAGTTAGGCAAAGGGCTTTAATCACAGGAGAAACACTGGGAATAACAATGATAGTCAATACTGTACTGATTATCTTGGGGTTCATCTGTAACTTTATGTTCATTTCCCCCAACCTGGTGCTTTTGGAATGTGTTGGAACTGCAACTCTCTAATTTCCCCAGTATTGCTGCCTCGGTGCACTACTATTGTAATTATCCGTAGAAACTTAGAATCACAAAGGATGGAAGGGATGATTTAGTCCAAACTATTCCTATTCAGCATCAGAATCCAAATAAAAGCACATTTGGATGGGTAGGGGCTGTCCAGCTTCTGCTTGGACATCTACAGCAAAAGTGCCAAACTCAATTTCATTGAGGGCTGCATCATGGTTGTGTTTGACCTCAGCGGGTGGGATGGTGATGGCCAGGGTGAGCGTGGCCAGCTTGACGTCACTTGTGTTGTGTCTGTGGTGGCTCGAGTGCTCTGGCAGCAAAAACGGGCTCCCAATCTCCGTTTTCGGCTGGGACAGCCTCATGCAACCCTTTGCCAGTGAAAATTGAACTCTGGAGGACCTCCGTTTTCAGCTGGGGTGGCCTCTTACATCCCTCCACCAGTGAAAACGGAGCTTGCGGGGGCCACATGCGGCCCTCCTGAGCTCCATTTTCTCTGGCAGAGGCACCACAGGCCGGTCCTTCGCTGTTTCCAGGGCGGTCCTGCAGGCCCTGAGTTTGACACCCATGTTCTATAGCAAAGGAGAATTCACTTTTTCAGTATTTGTTTCTACATTAATATATGGAAGTTTTCCCTAACACTCAACAGAAATCTGCCTTCTTATAACTTAAACCCCTTGTCTTTATCATATACTTTGGAATGTACCTTCTGTGTTAAAGCCATTCATGTATTTGAAAAGTGCTATCATGTTCTTCTTATCACTTTCCCCCCCAATTCTAAACATCCTCATGGCAGAGGATAAGAATTTGGGCAAACTCCAGGAACGGTGGAAGACAGGGGAGCCTGGCGTGCTATGGTCCATGGGATCACGAAGAATTGGACACAATTTAGTGACTGAACAACAACAATATCTAAGGGGCTGCCACAAAGAAGAGGGAGTCAAGCTATTCTTCAAAGCACCTGAGGGCAGGGCAGGAAACAATGGATGGAAACCAATCAAGGAGAGAAACAACTTAGAACTAAGGATAAATTTCCTGATAGAACAATTAATCCCTGGAATTGCTTGCCTTCAGAAATTGTGGGTGCTCCAACATTGGAGGTTTTTAAGAAGATATTTGTCTGAGATGGTATAGGGCCGTGATGGCGAACCTATGGCATGTGTGCCAGAAGTGGCACGCAGAGCCATTTCTGCCAGCACCCAAGAGGTCACCCAGAAGAGCCCCATTGCGCATGCACAGATCATGCACAGAGACATGCATGGCGTGCGTATCCACAGAGATGCATGGCGTGCAGGGGGATTGTATGTGCAGAGACACGTGGCGCATGTGGGGGTTCCCACGCACATTCGTATGGGGCGTGGCCCTCCTGCACACATTGCCTTTTGGGTGCTTGCACACAAGTGCGCATGCAATTTTCGGCATGGGAGGCGAAAAAGGTTAGCCACCACTGGTATAGGGTTTTTGTAGGGGGTTGGACTAGAAGATCTCTAAGAGGTTTCTTCCAACTCTGTTATTCAATTCCTCAGTCTCCCTTCTGAAAAATCTAATATCCCATCTTCCGGTCATCCTTGTTCTCCTTTCAGGCAATTCTTCCATTTTTTTCTGAATTATCCTTAAAGTGGGTACTTAGAGATGGGTGTAGTACTTGAGATTGGATCTGACCAACATTGAACAGGGTGAAATAATAATTTCCTACGATTTAAAAATTATACCTCTACTAACACAACCTCAAATTGCCTGCTTTTTTAAAAAATTAACTAATGTTACATTGTTGACTCATATTGAGCTTCTGATAAACTTTAACTGTGGGATCCTTTCCATGAATACTGATATGAAGCTAGTCATTCCTCACTCTAGACCTGTGCATTAATTTCTAAGTGGAGAACTTTGCAGTCTGTTGCATTCTGGCATTTTCAGTTCACTTCTCAAGATAATTTTGAATTTCTGTTTTCTAGGACTGAGGTCTCCAAAATGAGTAAATGTAGAGAGTACACAGAAAGATCCACTGGATCACCAGGAAAAAAAACATTAGACTATGCCTTTTTACTTTTTGTCTAAAAAATAAGAGAGAAATTAAACTATACTAATACTAAACATTATATGCATGTGTGTGTGCTATTTTCTATTGAACATACCTCCATTCTGCAATGGATCTTCTATTATTATAATGAAACTTGGTCAGCTGAACATAGTTGAACTGAACATTATTATTATTATATATCTCAAATATTCAGTTGTTATTATTATTCATTGCACAGTCAGCCAGATGTTCAGACTGGGTTTGGCATTTTTGTCTACCTATTGAGTCCTTACCAAGGACCTGGGATAGGCAAATCTATCGTCGCAGCATGGAAGCAGTTCCAAGTAAACCTGCCTTCTGCAATTGACTGATGGCAAATTTGCCAATGCCTATGATGTTCAAGTAGTACTCAAGTTGCTTTGGGACTGCACCGAATGTGCCTACTACTATTGGTATTACTCTTGCTTGCCTTTGCCATAGTCATTCTATTTCTATTTCTTTGTATTTTGTTATCTTCTCCAGTTCTTTCTCTTCTCTTCTGCTGTCTCCGGGTACTGCCACATCCACTATCCAGACTTTTTTGTCTTTCTTATTGACCACTGTTAAGTCCAGGGTGTTATGTTGCAGGTGCCTGTCTATCTGGATTCTGAAGTCCCAGAGCAATTTAACTTCTTCATTTTCTATAACTTTTTCTATTTTATGATCCCACCGGTTCTTGCTTACAGGCAAATGATATTTCTTGCAGATCTTCCAATGCACCATTGTTGCTACTTTGTCATGCCGCTGCTTAGAGTCAGTTTGTGCAATCTTCTTATAGCAGCTTACCAGGTGGCCCACTGTTTCTTCAGCTTCTTTGCATAGGCAGCACTTACTGTTGGTTGCTGTCTTCTCAATTCTGATTTTGTATGCTTTTGTCCTTAAGGCTTGGTCTTGTGCAGCCAGAATTAATCCCTCAGTCTCTTTCTTTAACTTACTTGCTCTTAGCCATTGCCAGGTCTTGTTATTATCTGCTTTCCCTGCTATTTTTTTAATGTACTGGCCATGTAGTTCTTTGTCTTCCCATGCCTCTGTTCTATTCTTCATCTGGCCTTTCTTGTAGGCCAGTTTGGTCTCTCTAGTAGTCAGCAAGCCTTCCTGGCATACTAACTTCGTGCATCTTCTTCATTGTCCTTCAGATATTCTTCCAAAGCCCTTTTTTCTTCTTCAACTATCTGATGTATTTGCAACATTCCACACCCACCTATTTGCCTTGATAGGTAGAGTCTGTCAATGTCACTGCAAGGTGAAGGGCATGATTCATTGTCATTATTTTTCTGGTCTTCCTATCCATTGCTTTTAATTCTGTTTGAGTCCAGTTCACTATTCCAGCTGTGTATCTATTTATTATTATCTCTTTTATCCATTAAACATGAAACTCAATCAATTGAACATTTAAAAATGTATCACAAATATAATTGATTGGTGCTAAAGGTTGATACAGGTTGCTGCCAGCATCCTAGGTATCAGCCAAATATTTTCTTAAGATGTATGATGTTCTGAGTAGCACAGATTTTTTTGCAGTTCTGCTGGTGTTATTACAGGAAGCTGCAACAAGTGCCCTGATGACAATGTTACATGTTTCATCCATAATCGCGTAGTTTCGATGGCCAGGTCGCAATATTTCATGATTTTTCCCAGTTCTTTTTCTTTGACTCTGGCTTCTCCTGGTAGAGCAATATCAATAAACTGTACACTTCGGTTTTCGATAACTGTGATATCTGGCATGTTGTGTTCCAAATGATGATCTGTCTGTATTTGAAAGTCCCACCAGATCTTCACCATCTCATTTTCAACAACTTTTTCCACTTTATGAGGGGCTGCCACAGAAAGGAGGGGGTCAAGCTGTTTTCCAAGGCACCTGAAGGCCAGACAAGGAATAATGGATGGAAACTGAACAAGGAGAGATTCAACCTGAAATAAGGAGAAACTTTCTGACAGTGAAAACTATCAACCAATGGAACAGCTTTGCTTTTGGAAGTTGTGGGAGCTTCATCACTGGAGGCTTTCAAGAAGAAATTGGACTGCTATTTGACAGGAATGGTATAGGGTCTCCTGCTTGGCAGGGGGTTGGACTAGATGACCTACAAGGTCCCTTCCAACTATATTAATCTGTAATCTAAAGTCAACAATGTATCCAAGTAATAGGCATACCTTCCAGCCCATTAAAACTGGCTGCCTCTACTTGCAGCACATTGTATTCAATCAAGTGTAATTCTCCAAAAGTGTCCGAGTATAGAATTCTTTTGTTTATTATTGTTTCACAGTGACCCTTAAAATCCAGTTTTTCTAATTTTTGAATGCTTTTTGATGATTTGAACAAAGCCTGACAGATATGTAACTTCAGATTTCAGTAGCTGTCTTTGAAAGAAAAGATGAAATAAAATGACAAAAGACACTGTCACACAGTACTTTGATTTCCTTACTCTAGCTGAAAGATCTTTTTTTAAAAAAAATCTGTTTTTTTCTATTCTTTTTGTTTTTCTTTATTCATGTTTAATATGCATATCCATTTATCCCAAGGCAGAAACTGAAAACACTTTAATATACAGATAAGGTTATCATACTGTATTTATCTTTCCATCTATAGCTAAAACTTTGAATCACATTATGGCAATTATCAGATAATCAAACCTAACAGACAAGAACTGTCAGCACACATCAGAAAAAGGGATGGGAGTATTTGATCAAAATTGTATCGAAGAAACCCAAATATCTCAGTTCAATGAACCTTGTTGAAAGTAGACACTCTAGATTAAAAAAAAAAAAAGTTACTGCAAGGCAATCGTTTAGTTCAATTAAGGAGAACCAGCTTGGTCTACCAGTCTAAAAATCAGGAAACAGCGAGTTCTAGTTCCACCTTAGGCATGAAAACTGGCTGCTAACTTTGGGCTAGTCAATCTCCCAGCCTGGGCAACAAGCCAATCAGTTGTTTCCTGCTGCAAAACAATGGATCAATACTCAGTTGAGTTAAAAAAAAAAAAAAGGCAGACCCTGCACTTGCAGAAAAACACTAGGAAGAAAAATAATCATTTTGCGTAGTCTACAAAGACCTTTTTTAGAAGACCTTTCCAATCATCCAGAAATGATTGGACGCTGATCAAAACGGAAAGGTATTCAGAAGCTACAGGTCGTTCAAAAGATGCCTGCTAGATTTTTTGATACAGCATCTGTTTTAATCCCTTTTCATCTTTATTGGCTGATTAGGCCCAGTACTCTTCAACATTTTCATCAATAATTTGGACAAGGGGATAGATGCAGACTTCTACTCCAATATTCTTATAAATTTTCTTTGCGTTTTATTATTTTATATAGGTTTTAATTCAACACCATTAGCTAAATTGACTTGTGAAGAAGAAAATACATACTTAATTTTAAAAATGTATTTTAACAAATAACTTTTAAGAAATGAGATCAAAGTTTAAGATTTCTCCTTACTGGTGTTCCTAAATTTAGTCCTTGCTGAATTAAATAGTAGGTAGAAATATAAATTGTCTAAATAAATACATTTCTAAAGAAATAAATATTATATGCATTTAAAGCTGACAAATTTACAGCATTGTATACTTAACAATGTCCACACTTGATCTATTATAAGACTCCTACAAGAAATATATTTACTGAAGATAATATATGAATTTATTTCAGACAGAGTATATCCCATTCTGAATCAGTTAGATTAAACTCCTACAATTCTTTCTAGATTTTGGGCCATGCTGGCTCTGAATTTTGTGGAATGGACTCCATTACATCTAAATAGCACCAATTTAGGGAGATGGACCGTGGACCGGGACCGGTCTGTGGAACATTTCCTACCGGGCCGCCAGTTTGCTGGGTGCCGCCATCTTGTTTGACAAGAAAGTGTTTCCGGGTGAGCTTTTCCGGTTGGAAAGCGGTGTTTGGGTCCTGAAGGAATCCTCGCGCCTTAGTTTCATTGAAGGGGGGGCTTCAAATGAAACTAAGGCGCGAGGATTCTTTCAGCACCCAAGGCAAGGCGAGCCGAGCGACCATCCCAAAGCCATCCCGAAGTGAAGCCCATCGACAAAGGTACAAAGGAGGAGTTGAAGGTGGTGGGGAGAAGTGGGGGGATGGCTGGCTGGCCAGTTGCTCAGCTTGCCTTGCCTTGTCATGCGTGCTGATGCCGGTACCGGGCCATGGCACAAAAAAGGTTGGGGGCCACTGGCTTATATAATCCATGGTTTAAACGATAAAATCAGTATCACCATCACCACCATCCCTCAATCTTATTATTTAGTTTTATTCTTCCGATTGTATTCGTGGCATGGTGGCCTATAGGTGAAGTGTCTTGCTTCACAATTGGGAGGTTAAAAATTCAATCCTAGGCAGCAGCAGAGGTTTCTCTATCAAGGCACCAAGAAATAATGTCTGCTGCGAACTCCGCATAGGTGTCAGGAAAGGCATCCGGCCAGAAAATGCTCATCTCCATTCAGTTGCCCAGCTCCATCCTGAAGCAAGGGATTACAGGGTCATAAAAAGAAAAAAAATCTTCCATGAGTATTAATGAAAGTGGAAGAGTACAACCATGCCTATTCTTAGTATACATCTCATCTGAGGGCAATGAAACAAGTCAGGAGAAAACTAAAATGCTAGTTTAGGAAAAGTCATCTTGACTGTGACTGAACAGAAGAGAGAACGTATTCATTTACTGATTTATTTATTTATTTAATTTCCACCATTATTATTTTTATAAATAACTCAAGGTGACAAACATACCTAATACTCCTTCTTCCTTCTATTTTCCCCACAACAACAAACCTGTGAGGTGAGTTGGACTGAGGGAGAATGATTGGCCCAAAGTAGCCCGGCCTGCTTTCCTTAGGCAGAACTAAAACTTATGGTCTCCTGTTTCTAGCCTGGTGCCTGAACTATTTAAGCCAAACTGACTCCAATAATACATTCATTACTGACTCCATTTTGGGAAGGGAAAATACCCAGTGCTTCTCCACTGTTTAGCTCTGTAGAGAAACATCATCCTGGGATATCTCTGTAAATTAGAAGCTGAAGGAATTACATTGTGCAATACTTTTATTCCTCCTCTGGATCCCATCTCAGAATACTACCAGCTGTGTTACAGAATACTGCAAGATACCGTTTTGTTCCCAATACAGTACTATTTAGCATTTAAATGAAAGTATAGGAAATAGTCTGATATTTGTAGGCTAGGTGGGATCAATGTGCTAATTGCATTCAGTTCTAGTTCTACTGTACATACATCTGAATTAGCAGTGACTGCATATTGTGAACTGGTATTTCCAAGGGAAAAACACTCACAAGCTTTTTTCACAAACTTCACAAATTTTTTGTAGAAAAATCCAAGATTCAAGCTTCAGTATTGCCAAGAAATAAATAAGGAATTAAAAATGTAATAGAAATTGAAATAGTAAAGTTTGGGTGTAGAACAGGACTGTCAAACTCCCGGCCCGTGGGCTGGTTGCATCATGCGCTGGCCACGCCCATACCCAGTTTAGCGGAGAGGGGAAGTCCCAATACATCACATGACACCATTGTGATGACGTGAGTTTAACACACCTGGTGTAGAAGTAAACGGGTAGGAGAGATGGTTCCAGATAAATTCCTCTCTGGAGGATATTCCGTAACTTTAAAAGCTCAACTGTATCAATTGAGAATTCCTTTGGGGTAGCGACTAAGGTGCTGGCCTAGAAATTGGACACTATTAGGTATGTTCACTGCTTTGAGTTCTATATGAGAAAGGTGTGATAAAAGTCTAATAATAAAATGAAAAAAAAATATTTTTAAGGCACTGTTCTCTAAGCATGAGTATATAAGTAGTCAAAACTGGATTGTACTTGAATAGGTACAATTACTCAAGTAAATAAGTAAAATTTTCTGGCTTTTGGTGAAAAGGATAATCTTGTCATTTTCTCTCTGTGGCTAGATATTTTTGAATTTAATATTTATTGAAGACCTATCGGTGGATTTTTGTTGAGAATTGCACATAAAGAACTTTTTCCCAGTTGCCTTGTTCCATAACACACATCATGACAAAATGAATCTTTTAGTGCTTTTGTTATGAATTATAATGGACATTTTATCCTTGATTTCCCTCATTAAGAGATTAATCATTTCCAAAAATTTTATGGGGTCTGAGAAGAATGTTTCTTACTTCCCATTTCAGCATTCTTCATACATATTTTAGTCAAGTTATTAAACCAGACAGAAAGTAACTTAACTGGCTTTTGTGGTGATGTTCTGTTTCATCTAATTTTTTAATGTTTTAAGAATCTTTTTGTTCCATCCTGTGAAAATAAGACAGATTCATGTTCCATCCAGTGAAAATAAGACAGATTCAGCTAGCTACTAAATACCTCTCAACAGAATTGTTCCTCAGGCAAATCATGTTAGTGGTATTAGAAGGATTTTGAGCCTTTTATACATAAAATCTCTATTATTTAAACATTTATCATTTTCAGCCAGTGCACAGATATTATGTATTTGATTATTAGTGGGTTTAAAGATTAATGAAATTGTTAAAATAAGAGACATTTAAACATCCATGTCTCAATATTATACTGTCAATCATTTGATTTGATGAAAAAAATAAATAAAAGGGGTTATTATATTAGTTAGGCTAGGACAGATTTGTGGAAAATATGAAGAAAAGGTTAAAGTAGAGATTAAATCTACAACCCCTGAAAAGAACTAAAACCACTACCTATATTCGTAAAATCAACATGATTTGAAGTAGGCAATGTCTAAATGTTATAAGCTTGGCAAGATTCCTGAGGTGAAAGAGCAGAGGAAGAAATAGAGGAGAAATAATTGTGACCTACATAATATTCCTGGGAGGAAGAAATCTGTGCTACCAAGAATCCTAAGTGAATTTGACCTTTACTGAACATATGTATGTGAATGTAACCCAAGATTGCATGTAAGCAAATAAACCTGGAGGGAGCCTGACCTGTAATGTGGATTTTGGTGTATAATGATTATTGTTACTGACTCTTGATTTTATAAAGAACTAGCAACTGTCATTTGATCCATATTCTTAATTAAGGATTGATACTCTTCAAACCAATGTTTTATATCTCTTATAATCCCATGTAGAACATTTGTAAAGTAATTAAACAAGTTTTTGCGTTTAGAATAATTATATATTTTTTTTACAGAAAGAGATACGATACTATCAGTGAATCCTAGATTTTGATTTAATTCCAAGATCTAAAACTGGAGTTCCTGAGTCCCAGTTACTGAGAAACAGTAGTGAAACAGGATTGTTGGTTTAATATCTCGCATGAAAATTGTGAAACTGATTTATACGGTAGAAACTGGATGTTGACCAGATATATCCGTGATCTCGAGTGTTTCTAAGACATAGTACCATGGGGAATAGAAAAAATAACCTAGTTTTACTGGTTGCTTCACTTACTTTGTTTCAGTGTGAGAAATTGTGTAATCATTTTTTCTGAGCCGTATTAGATACCTTGCCCAGTATACCTTCTGATTTACTTTATGAATTTATTTTATGAAGAATTGCATATTCATGTACTGTGTAACAGCCCACGATCTATTAAAATCAGTTTTATATATCAATAGATATATTTACAAAAAATGTACACTATTTGTTTGAAAGTTGGCAGTTTCCTTTCAACAAAAGGGATTACTATTGCTACAAACTAGAGAACCCTACTGATAACCAATAAAAATGATTTCAATATCAATTTTACATTACAATAACAACTTTCACCTGGTTCATGGCTTCCACCCTTATCACATCCTCAGAGAGCCGGACAATGGCTCAGAATGTAAGTAACCCATTCTCAAAATGGTTAAATTGACTTAGTTGATCATAGAAAAGACAATATCTACATTTATTGCTGTCTGGAAAACTTTCATGGATTTTTGTGTGTGCATAAAACAGAAAAAAATGAACTTACAATTTATGATTTTGATGATTAGACAGAATAGATAGAAAGAAGAGAGTAAAAGGTAAATTTATCATTGTAGAATAGAACAGAACAGAACAACATAGTTGGAAGTGATCTTGGAGGTCTTCTAGACCAACCCCCTGCTTAGGCAGGGAACACTATACCATTTCAGATAGATGGCTGTCCAATCTCTACTTAAAAACTTCCAGTGTTGAAGCATGCACAACTTCTGGAGGCAAGTTGTTCCACTGATTAATTGTTCTAACTGTCAGGAAATTCCTCCTTAGTTCTAAGTTGCTTCTCTCCTTGATTAGTCTCCAACCATTGCTTCTTGTCCTGCCCTCAAGTTCCTTGGAGAATAGCTTGATTCCCTCTTCTTTCTGGCAGCCCATGAGATATTGGAACACTGCTATCATGTCACCCCTAGTCCTTCTTTTCATTAAACTAGACATACCCAGTTCCCGCAACCATTCTTCATATGTTTTAGCCTCCAGTCCCCTTTCAATCATTATTGCTCTTCTCTGCACTCTTTCTAGACTCTCAACATTTTTTTTTACATCATGGTGACCAAAACTGAATGCAGTATTCCAAGTGTGGCCTGTAGCAAGGCATTATAAAATGGTATTAACAGGGGTGGGATACGACAGGGTTAACTACCGGTTCAGGATTTACAAGCTTCCCTGCCGGCTGCGAGCCACGCACCTGTAAATTGTCATCAGCATGCTGGGTGCAGAGAAGCAGCCTTTGAAACAGCCCTCTTTTCTTGCTTTTCTAACTGCAGCTGTGCCTCATTCAGCAGCTGAAGTTGAAAAATCAGGAAATAAAAATCAGGTAAGAGCCTGGGTGGGTGGGTGGGCGCTCAAAAACATCAGCAGAGATAGAACCGGTTCTTATGTCTGCTGCTCTTCAGAGCTACCAGTTCTACAGAGGTAGACAAAAGTGGTAGAAACCCACCCCTGGGTATTAACACTTCACGTGATCTTGATTGTTCTATCCCTCTGTTTAGGCAGCCTAGAACTGTGTTGGCTTTTTTGGCAGCTGCTGCACTCTGCTGGCTGATATTTAAATGGTTGTCCACTAGGATTCCGAGATCCCTCTCACAGTTACTACTATTGAGCAAGGTACCACATATATTGTACCTGTGCATTTATAACTGTACTTATAACTGTTGTAAAGAATATTGAAACCTACTTCTTTGTATCTTTTTTCTGTTCTATTTTTCTTTTACTTTTTTTCTCCTTCCTTACACTTTTAGCTTTCTCTTTGATTTCTTTCTTTTTCCTACTTTATATTAATTTATATTACCAGTTTTTAAACTTCCTTTTTAAAATTCTTAAATAAGTATATTAAATAGGGGAGAAGGGCACAAGAATATCTATCGGGCTGCTATGTGAAATATTCTAGGCATCTCACAGAGATGGGATGGATTGTCTTGGAATTAGGTTCTGATTGGGAAGGTCCAATCAAGAGGACTAAGACATGATCTTTCTCTAGACATATCTGGTTAGCTCAAGAGTTTAGGAAATCCCACAAAAGTCACTGTTCCAGTAAGTGTTATATTTTATCTAATTCTATATCATTTTAATCCAGCTAGTAACATCCCTACCTGATTTGATAATCTTCTTTTGCCAATCTATTTAAAACTCACAAAATTAGCTGCAATAATACTCTGCTCAGAGTTGATTTTTGTGAGATGGAAGGCTGATCAATCAATTAATCAATCATTTATACAAATTTTCCCAGGAATTCTTGCTATATTATCTTAGGAATGTAGAAGTGATAGAATATTTTACATTTTGGAAGAATTCTAGCTCTTATTCTTAGTGAAAGATCAGCATAGTTACAGACCTAGAGATCTATGAAAAAGGATAAATATATTAATATATACTGTTATAATTTTCCTAACAATTTTCTTTTGCAGTGTACATCTGTGACAGAAGGTGGCAAATCTTGAAAAGGATAAGTAGGACCAGATCTACTTAGGACTTGGATAAAAAACCACCAGAAACTCTCAGATTATAGGTTGGGAAGTTATAAAAACCTGCCAGAAAAAGTCAGTGGCAAATCAGCCTCTCATTTCTAACAAGAAAACAAAATAGGGATGTCTACATAGCTGCCATTAGACAAGTTTGGCTCAAGAGAATATTTAATGTGTTCTTGTCACTTCCATGTACAGTTCATACACATTCTATAAAACCCTGTAATTTCTGGATGTAGAAAGCTTTTGAATTAAGCTTTCCAACACTTACAAGTACCCATTCTCCTTAATGCAACACCGCATACAACTATTGATTGCATACTACACTTCTACATAAAATTTTATTTCTTCGGTGCCCAATTACACAAGTCTGGTTGTGTAAACTAATAATATGCTTGTAGGGTGTGCAACTCCAATTGATATCCATATTTATTTATTTATTTATAGCTGCCCAGAGTCATACTGAAGAGTGAGATGGGAGGCATATAAATGTAATAAATAAAAAATACAGTGTAATAACGTATGATAAATAAATAATATATTATTAAATTATAATTTTATAATAATATAACTAAATAAAGTGCTTGTTTGTGAGTCAAGGATTCAGTTTTAAACTATTGCTATCGAGATTCCCAGATAAAACAAAATAGCAATAGCCTTGCTTTACAGTGCTTTACAGCCCTCTCTAGGCTGTTTACAGAGTCAGCAGATTGCTCCCAACAATCTGAGTCCCCATTTTACTGACCTCGGAAGTATGGAAAGCTGAGTCAACCTTGAGTCGATCAGAATCGAATTGCTGGCGACAGGCAGTCAGCAGAAATAGCCTGCAGTACTGCACTCTAACCACTGTATCACATAGTGGCTCATAATGTGTTTTTTTGTGCAGGATAATGACATTACTCACTGCTGAGAAAACTGATAAATTGATCAAAAAATTTAAGAAGCATTGGACTGAAGGGGAACATTTTTAATTTAATTTTATTTGGTTTGTCAATTGCTTACAAGATAATAGGTATAAGTAAAAACATAGTTATGAATACATGGATACATAAAAGAAAAATAAAAGAAACAATAGGATGGGGATGGTAGGCACGTGCTTATGCACGCCTCCTACAGACCTCTTAGGAAAGGGGTGAGGTCCATAGTAGACAGTCTAAGGTTAAAGTTTTTGGGGGTTGGGGAAGAAACCACAGAGTCAGATAGAGTGTTCCAGACATTGACCACTCTTCGGGCTTCAATAGCAGCATCCTTCTTCACCAGGGCATCCATACGGTGGCTGCGCCAACTCCAGAATAGATTGCCTGCTTCTGACCTTCGGTCTCACCAAGACCTTAATAAGATTATTGCGGCAGAATTCACTGCGGATGCCACTCTCAATTCCGCCAAATTTGCATCCAAGGCCATGGCAACTTCTGTAGCAGCAAGAAGACTTTTATGGCTCCTAAATTAGCAGGTGAAGTCACACCAAAAATGGAAGCTGGCTTCAGTTCCTTTCGCAGCCGATAAGCTTTTTGGCGATGCTCTGGAACCTTATCTCATCAAAACCAGAGATAAACATAAAATTCTCTCTTCCTCTGGGAAGAAAGCCGAATATCGCCCTGCTCCTTATCGCCCTCCTGCCTTCCGAGCGGAGACCTCATCTTGCTTCCCCCACTCTCACAGGCCATACTCCCAACACCAAGACCAATGGGCGGAAACATCTGGCAGGCAACAGCCTACTGGTAAATGGCCCTTTCGGGGGAGAGGGGGTCGTTCCTTCCATCGCTCTAAGTAATCCCTCGTTGTCCCCATCAGAGGTCGCCTAGCCTTCTTTGCCTCCAAATGGGAGGAGTCAATGACGGACGCCTGGGTGATCAGCACTATTAGGTCAGGGTTACAATTGGACTTCCTAACTCCACCCCCCCAAAATTTTTTTGATCTGTCCTGTGTCTCGGGACATTTCCAGGCAAGCCCTCATGAATCAGGCCATTCAACACCTTCTTGAAATCAGGGCTATTCAATCTGTTCCCCCGTCTCAATGGGGACATGGACTTTACTCTCGCTTTTCATTGTTCCAAAGCCTCAGGGGGGTGGCGAGCCATCCTTGATCTAAAATTTCTCAACCCATTTGTAAAATACAGGTGATTTAAAATGCAGACTCTGCATTCTATTTTAGAGAGCGTTTGGGAGGGTGACCTCCTCTCTTCCATTGATCTCACTGAGGCTTACCTCCACATCCCAATTTGGCCTCATCATTGCCAGTTTCTCTGTTTCTGTTATCAGAATACCCATTACTAGTATCGAGCACTTCCCTTCGGCCTCTCATCGGCTCCAAGGGTCTTGTAGTATTGGTGGCATCTCTCACAAAGTTTCTGGCAGCTTTGGTGGCATCTCTGCATTCTATTCCAGTGAGGATCCAATGCTACTTGGATGACATTTTGATTCTTTCTTCTTCCATCCTTGCGGCCCATCGGGATCTGTAAATTACCCTGTCATGTCTCCAGAGCCATGGATTTTCCATCGACATCAAAAAGAGCCAGCTCTCTCCTACAACCAAATTGCAACACTTGGGAGCAGCCATCGATACCATGTCGTGCCAGGTTTTCCTGTCCCCAGCTTGTGGAAAGAGCCTTGCAGAGATCATCAGCCAGATCCAGCAACATCAAATTGTCCCCCTGTCACTGCTGTCTAAACTTCTGGGGAAGATGGTTTCCTGTATTGGCATCGTCCTGTGGGCTCGGCTCCACTCCCAAGCCCTCCAATGGTTCCTGCTTCCCTACCAATGAGCAGGAACCAGTCACTCCTCCATCAAGGTCCCACTCCAGCCACAAATCCAGAGATCTCTCAATTGGTGGCATTCCCCATCTATCTGGAGGGGACTCCTGTTCAGGGACCCAGACAGGCTAGTGATAACCACCGATGCCAGCCTCCTGGGTTGGGGTTCCCATATGCAGGGCGAGATAGCTCAGGGCATTTGGTCCAGATCAGAACAGACCCTTCCCATAAATTGGCTAGAGCTCAGAGCCATTTTTCTGGCTCTCAAGCATTTCAGGCAATCAGTGACCGGCTCTCATGTTCTAGTCCTTACGGACAACATGGCCACAAAGGCTCATGTCAACTGGCAAGGGGGGACGAGGTCCAAAGCCCTCATGAGAGAAGCTCTATGGTTGGGGTTATGGGTAGAGAAACACCTGTTATCGATCTCGGCGGACCACATCTCTGGGGTCGACAACTCCCAGGCCAACTGGCTCAGCAGGAGCCTAGTTGACCAGGCAGAATGGTCCATTCCTCCATCTCTATTCAGGGATCTTTCCCTCAGATTCGGAATACTGGAGGTGGATCTTTTCTCTACTCCTCAAAACACCCAAGTCACCAGATTCTTCACCAGGTTTCCTTGCCAGGGAGCGGAGGGGACCAATGCTCTTCGGTGCAGATGGCCCAAGGGTCTCCTCTACGCCTTTCCCCCGCTTCCCATCATTCCGGCAGTAATTCGGAAGATGTTGGAGGAACGTGCGGAGCTCCTCCTCCTGGCACCCTATTGGCCAAGGAGGCCCTGGTTTGTAGACCTTGTCAACCTATCGGTGGCTTCTCCTTGGAAGATCCCTGCCCATCTAATCTCCCTTCACCAGGGGGCCCTGCTCCACCCAGAGCCCCAGTGGTTCAAGCTGACCGTGTGACACTTGAGCGGCAGTGGCTAGAGGAGGCTGATCTTCCAGAAGGGGTCATCCTCACTATCCTGGCTTCTCACAAACCTTCTACAAGGTGCATCTATGAAGGCATTTTCCCGATGGTGCCTCAGGGAGGGTCTTTCTCCTGCTTCAGCCCAGTTGGCAGAAGTTCTTAGCTTCCTTCAGCATGGGCTGGAGAAAGGTTTGGCCCCCTTACGCAGGCAGGTTGCGGCCCTCTCCTCAGTTCTTTCATGGGGTTCGCTTCTTCCTTATCCCATCACACTTCAGTCAGGAGGTTTTTGAAAGGGGCTTCCAACCTGCACCCTCTGGTGGTTCACAGGTATCCTTCCTGGAACCTTCATTTGGTCCTTAATGCCCTTACAAAGCCCCCCTGTGAACCCCTTAGAACAGTGTCTCTCCGTTTCCTGACTCTGAAGGTAGTGTTCCTTGTTGCCATTACTTCTGCCAGGAGGTTTTCTGAGCTTGCTGCTCTTTCCATCAGACAGGACCTTTGTTCCTTTCACGATGATAGGGTTGTTCTTCGTCTGGACCCCTCATTTATTCTGAAGGTTAACACCTGGTTTCACAGGTCCCAGGACATTGTTTTGCCTAACTTCTGTCTTCTCCCTCACCATGACTTAGAGCGGCAGTGGCACATGCTAGATGTAAGAAGGGCTCTTAGAATATATATTCAGCACACTTCCTCCTTCAGGAAGTTGGAAGCCATATTTGCTTCCTTTTTCCCTTCTCACTTGGGGCACAAGGCCTCTTCTCCTACTATTAGCGGGTGGGTCAGGTCTTGCATTGAGGAGGCCTACAAAGCTGAGGCCATTCCAGTTCTCCGAGGTCTGACAGCGCACTCTACCAGAAGCGTGGCCACTTCTGCTGCCTGGGCGACCCAAGCATCCTTGGAGGAGATTTGACGTGCGGCCACGTGGACATCCCCGTCTCCTTTCATCAGACACTACTGTCTGGATGCTTTTGCCTCGGTGACTGCAGCCTTCGGCAGACAGGTGCTTCAACGAGTGGTTCCACAGTCAGTGTGATGAGCCAGACGAGGACCCGCCCATGGACATGCAAGCTTTGGTATGTCCCATCCTGGGCTCTCGATGAAGCATGGAGGAGAATGGGCGTTGGTGGAAGTTACCATGAACGCCCTTTCTATCTATGCTGCGAGAGAGCCCAGCCCCTCCCTTGATTTCTGTATTTATTTTGGGCTTTCAGAGACACCTTTCAGTCTGTCAAGTATCTTCGCCAAAGTTGGGGTCTCTCCCAGGGGCTGGCTTTTATAACTTAGTACAGACTCAGCTATGACGTCATAGGAAGGAGTCAACCCATCCTGGGCTCTTTCGCAGCATAGATAGAAAGGGCGTTCACGGTAACTTCTACCAACACCCAATCGCTGCTGCCAGCTCCCAATCTCTGAAGGCAGAAGTCCATTCCCTAATGGTCCTGGCCCCTCATCTGAGTCCTCACTCTGCTCAGCTGTCCGCACCTGCTGCCGGCTAACCACAACAGTAGGTGTGAAGAATGAGAACCCTACTCCTTTTCTGGAGAAAAAACAGGATATAAGTTTAACCAGCAAATCTGATAAATGATTATGGATATGTTAGAACACCTTTGATATAATCATAGAAAAGTAGTTTTCAATTGTTTTTTCTAAAAATTCTTCCATTGCATTGGGAAGACACAAAGTGGGTAAAGCAAGATGCTGAATTATCACACAAAATTACTGGAAAAAAAGGCAATGGACGTTTAACTTTTCTCAGGAGAGAAGATTAATCTTTTTTTTTTCTCTTTTAAATACCTTCTGGAGAAAAACATGAAAAAGCTTATCACCTAGGAAACATATGGACCTTAATCACATAGTTCTGGCACACATCTAGACTTGCATTCTTTCTTATTTAACTGGTCTTTTGAGTGGCACAAAAATAGACGATTCTACTCATTTTAACTTTTTTTTGCAACTAGAAAAAAATAGATAAAAGGTAGTCAAGATAACTCAGGTCTTAAATGTGAAGAAATATTACTAAAGTTTTCCCTTTAAACTTAAATTTCCCTTTAAATTAAATTACCAACATTTTCCCTAGATAATATTTTGTATCACAGTTACACCATATAATGAAAAGGAAACTCTAGTATTTCCTTTGTCCCAAAGGTGCTTTTTTCAAAAAGCAATTGGACTTTCTTTGTTTTAGCTTGAAGATGTTTTGTTTTTTATCCAAGACGCTTCTTCAGTTCTGACTGAATCAGTCAGAACTGAAGAAGCTTTTGGGATGAGGAGTGAAATGCCTTCAAGCAAAAACAAAGAAAGTTCAGTTGCCTTTTGCTTCTATTTATTCCCTAGCCAGGGAGGGACCATTCAGCATTCATGCGTGCCTTTCTTCCCGAGTCGGCTCCTGTTCCTCAGTTGTTCTCCTCTCCTGACAGCTCTGTGCATACGTGCATCTGAAACAGGCCCCAGCTGTTCTTCTTCCCCACTTATCTCCGACTCCAAAGGCAGCTGGGAAACGTCGGACGGCCCTGGCCCTATCTCTGTCTCTGACACAGAGCATCCATCAGAGCCTTCCTCAGACTCCAGGACTGGCCCAAATTGCTCCCCAACCTCCTCATTGTCTGAGTCTGCCGCCAACTCTACTGGCAGCTGGTAGGCCACAACACTGTCTGTGTCTGTATGAATAATGTTAAAAGTTTACAATCTTATAGACCCACATTACTACTGTCCAGGGCCACATGTGACCTGTGGGCCAAGGTTTGGACACATCTGCTGTAGATAATCCAGCAAGCCTGGCAAAATAAAATGCTTCCAGTGGAAAACTTTTTAGTAGGTCTCAAGATTGCAGGATTAAAAGTCAGTTTCAGAAGGAAGCTTCTATTTCTGCCCAAGATTTTTTAAAAAGGCAAGGTATCCAAACTTTTGACCACCACATTAGTTTTTTATTAAGTGCTGAGGCATTCAGTTACATATCATTAAATGTGTATTCATTTGACTACTCTCTGAAAATATGATTTCTTGTTATGTTTTATGGCTGTTCAGCTTGATAATATATGTGAAAATTCCTGAAAGTCATTGTATAGGCTACCATAAGTGAGCTTCCCCCTAATCTCTGTTTTCATTAAAACCTCCTTGAGATAAACATTCTGTTATCAAAAGATGGTACTTTTCTGTCAATTAAGGTTTGATTTACCTTGCAATAACTATTCTATTTGTGAGATGCTGTTTATGAATAAGTCATGTTCACATGTAAAATTAATGACCTTTTCCTGAGTTGAATAAGAGTTTACTTAAGCATTTTTCAGCAAAATGATACATGACTCATTCAATGCAGCAAACCTATTTACTGTGGGTAATTACTAAATACTTTTGAAGTGGACACTCTCCTACCCACCTGCCCTTTCAGTCTTGTTTGCAGTAATAGGGGGATAATGTAGCAAATGCAATTGAGTTATTTTAGAAGTTAAGGTATTTTGCCATTCAATATATTTTCTTGCTTCAGAGAGATTTAATATAATGCTATATTATATATGTGCTTTTCAGTTCAGGATTGTTTATACAACTTGCTTTTCTGGAATTAGTATCTGAAATCTACTCCAACAATGATTCAATGGTACCTTGGTATTCATCCTTAACTGGTTCTGGGAGACGCGATGAATACCAAAAATGCAATTTTTTCCCATAAGGAATAATGTAGTGAGTCACAAGACAGCTGACATTGACAAGTTTTAGCTTGGGTCTTGAGTACCAAACAAATGATGAGTACTGGGACAATTTTTTTTTTTTGCATTTTTGCATTGAGTACCAAATTCGGTGAATTTCAAAGCAGTTGAGTACCATGTATTGCATTCTGATTTTGAAGCTAAGTTGAAGGCAATGACAAAAATCTAGGTTGATGTAAAAGCTGGCAGAGCTCTTGTAGTTCAACAATTATGTAGGAAATGGAAATTCTGATTATAGTATAAAAGTTCTTATGAAAAAGTAACAATTGTAATTCTTTTTCTTAACATGGTCATCCTCAAAATATATTCTAAAGGATTGCAGGTTTTTCATCTCTTCAAAATGAAACAAAGATATAAAATTGTATCCATATTCACAACAACAGACCTGTGAGGTTAGTTGGGCTGCGAGAGAGTGACTGGCTCAAACTCATCTAGCTGGCTTTCATGGCTAAAGTGACTCGAACTTCTAGGCTGATGCCTTAACCACAAGACCAAACTGTCTCTCTACTCTAGATCAAACTAGCTAGTGCTTGATGCTAACAGGCAGATGCTATCCACCATTTCAATATCTTCATTGTCAACTCTAAAGCTGATTGTTGTGCCTTTTGTCATTAGTTTTATCATCTTTATATATTTATTTATTTTTTCAATTTTTTCACTGTGCTCCCTGGCTTTTAATATTAGAGATTGCATGTCTTGTACATTTTTGGCTATCAGAGAAATGTTATGAACATAGCGCAGGTTATTGATGTTTTTTTCTCCAATTTTAAACCACATTTTGGCAGTTAAAAAAATGAGACTGAAAAGTGGAAGTAAATTCTGAGTTTTTTTTAATGGTAAAAAATAGTTTTGTTGTAATGTGTATGTTTTGGCAAATTTCTTCAAATTTAGCAATACAGACCACCTTTTTTTGAGGAACAAAATTTCTGTGATCCTACAGTTTACACTTGACAATGATACTTTGCAAAGAAAAGGCAATAATTGATTGCACCTGTCCTTCCAAATGCAGACATCCAAAAGGTAGGCATTTTAAGTTACACCCTAACTCTAACATAATTACAGGTAATCTATTCTCAGTTGTTTTATTCTTTCTCTGTAATTCAGAATCAAAATCTCTGGTGCTGCTGGAAAACATACAGCTGCAGGAAATATGTTTGGGAAAGTTATCTCATCTGTGTGTTTGCTATAAATAATAACAAATGGCTAAGCAGTAATCAGGAACTGCTTCTTGATGGCAATTTGGTGCTGTTTCATTTAGCTTTTTCAAAACTAACCATAAGGTACTAATAAGGCAGGGGTTAGACAACACTGTTGCTCTCCAACAGCCTGTTTCTGAAAAATATAACCCCCCACTTCTTCTTCCCTGAGGCAGGATGCCTTAGCTTGTCTAGAATGACAGAAGCAATTCTGAGTTGTATGATTTCCTGTGCTGGGAGATGCTGTGCTCCAATTCTGACACTGTAATCAGTATTTCTGTACAAGTGCAGGAGAAAGGCCTTGGCACAGTAGAATAATAATGAAGATATTTTCAGGGTTCAGAAAAGGTTAATGTTGATAATGCTTTACTTTCAGAACAGATATAGTTGTGCAATGCTGAAGAATGTGCAGCATTGAGCGATTCTTGGAAGCTGTTGGAATGTAGATGACAACATTTCACTTGTCTATAAAATATTTATCAAGCACAAGGGTTAAAAACCAAGACAAGGGATTGAAGGGGATGATCTGTGGGTTATCAGCACCAGTTCACATTCTTAGATGGGCTGAAAGCAAAATGCAAATTGGGTCTATCAAAGACAAGGTGGTGTTAGATGTCACCACGGGTAGCAGGTAGTCTTGAAATTTCAACCATTCATTTAGTGACCAATCAAAATTAAATGACACTGAAAAAGGTGACTTACAATTGGTCCTCATGTTTATGACTGTTGCACCATCCCCATGGTCAGGTGACCCAAAATTCACCTGGTATGTATTTATGAGATTGCAGCATTTCAGGGTCATGTGATCACCATTTGTCTAATGGAGATTTTCAGACATCTAGGCCATGATTGTCCCAAAAGATGCTTTTTCAAGAGGCAACAGGACTTTCTTTTTCCTTGAAGATGTTTCACTTCTCATCCAAGGAGCTTCTTCAGTTATGGTGGTCAGAGAACTGAAGACTGTCAGAACTAAAGAAACTTCTTGGATGAGAAGCAAAACAACTTCGAGGAAAAACAAAGAACAAAAATGGTTGGTGCAGGGAGCTGTGAGAAGACAGCTGGGGAACAAATGTTGCAACTTTCATAACTGATCAAAGTTGGACAGGTGGTAGCTAAATAATTTCAGGTTAGCTCTGGAAGTGAAATTTTTTTCTTCCAGTTAGGATTCAGTACAGAGATGGCTGTAAAAAAAGAATTAGAATATGACTTGTTTGAGATACACAGCAGCATAAGTTACATACAGTGACCATTTGCATTTATGTAGGTATTTTACATTGTAACTGCAGACTAAATAAAAACATATTTTACAGTTGCACACAGGTGGTGGGCTTGAATTTATTATTCATTAGGAAGTTTGTATTCGTTTTTCAAGGGTTTTTTTTTTGTATGCTTCTGCTAGCAGCTCCGATTATTGTTGAGTTTGCAATGATCTCTTAATAACCTTGGAATTATTTCTGCTTTTATTATATTTGATTATAATATCCTTCCAGAGACATAATAGACACAAAATTATTGTGCTCTGGTATGATAATCTAATCTCATTTTATAGATTTTAGAATATGGTGTTGATGAACTGCTACGTTTGGAAGATCCTATACATCAGGGGTGTCAAAATTGCGATGTTACGTTGTCATCTTGTGATGTATCACAACTTTTTCCCCTTCGCTAAACCAGGATTGGTTATGGCTAGTACAGAATACATCCAGCCCGTGGGCTGTGAGTTTGACACCCCAGCTATATAGGGTCCACAAAAAGCTATATTGGTTTCACTGTGCATCACATACATAACCTTTGATGTAATCTAGCTTTTTAAAGTTGGTTCTTATCAGTATTGTAAAACTGATCTCAAGAGAAGCAGTTTGGTCCAGTTGTTAAGGCACCAGGCTAGAAGCCAGGATATGGTGAGTTTAGTCCAGCCTTAGGCACAAAGCCAACAAGGTGATTTTGGCGCAGTCATGCATGCTCAGCCAAATTCACCTTACAGGATGGTTGTTGTGGGGAAAATAGAAGGAAGAAAAGGTATTATGGTATTCACCACTTTGAGTTATTTATAAAAATAATAAAGATAGGATATAGAATAAATGTCAGCAACTGATGAGACAGGGCTATTTAGGGGAAGAGCTGTAATCATTGGAAGAGTTTTAACTCAGTATGATATTACTATGTTTTGTTTGCAGAAATATTGAACTTAATATCCTTCATTTCACTGGGAAAAACTTTGCTACAGCCTTAGATTCTGCTGTCATGACTGAATTTGCACCAAATCGTAATGATTTCTTTCATAATAATGGTTGATCTTTGAGCTGGTTAATAATGGTTGATCAAGGCACTGATACTTCCTCAGAAGATCTGAAGTGTGTCCTTTTCTATCTTGGATTTTGAATACAGGTACACACAGTCTTTGTGTATCGTAAGACCTTTGGGTTATATGCGAGCAATTAAGACTTAAGTCATTAATATATGGTCTTTGGGGCGCCATATAAAAAACAAACGATAATACCTAGCCAACCTGGATTAATTATGTAAAAGTTAAACAGGATTGGATTTAGTTACTACTTGATTAGGAATCCACCAAATGTATCTAGGGCTGTAATTACACTGAGATGTTGAAATAAACCTCTTAAAGAAGATAAGGTCAAGCCACTACTACATCATTGCCAAAAACCATACACAAATGTACCCAGGTATTCACCAAGAGTTGGATGGATGGATGGATGGATGGATGGATGATAGACAGAGTGTAGATGGAGAGTTTTTCTGGATCACACAGTGTAGAGCACAGTGTGATCCAGTAAGGCTAAATGATGGGAAGACATAAGGACTCAGAGCACATAGTTAAACCATGAAATTTTTCTGCCTTCACATACACATTTTTGAAAGTAGCTTAGGCAAAAGTCAGAGAAGATGAATAACAGAATAATAGAATTGGAAAGGACCTTCAAAATCATCTAGCTCCAATTCCCTGCTCAGACAGGAAACCCTATTCCATTCTGGACAAATACCTCTTCTTAAAAACCTCTAGTTATACAGCACCTACGACTACAACAGCACATTCCACTCACTAATTATTCTGACAGGAATTACTCCTTAATTCTAGGCTGGATCTCTCTTTGACAGGCATTCACCTGTTAGTTCTTGTCTAGATGCTTTAGAGCAATGGTCCCCAACCACCAGGCCCCAGACCAGTACCGGTCCATGGATCATTTTTTACTGGGCTGCCTATTTTGCTTGGGCGCTGCCATCTTGTTTCGATGGCGCTTGAGAAAGTGCTTCCGGGTGACCTTGTCAGTCGTCGAAAGCGGCGTTTGGGTGCTGAAGGAATCCTTGCACCTTAGTTTCGTTGAAGGGAGGGGGCGGCTTTGAACGAAGAGCTGTCCCGATGGCGTTACTCAGGAGGAGATTAAGAAAGAGCCCGAAAAGGTACAAAGGAGGAGTTGAAGGTGGCGGGGAGAAGTGGGGGACCGCTGGCTGGCCGGTTGCTTGGCTCGCCTTGCCTTGGTCATGCATGCTGATGCCGGTACCGGTCCGTGGAACATTCTGTACCGGGCTGTGGTACAAAAAAGGTTGGGGGCCACTGCTTTAGGGAATAGCCCAATGTGTTAGCTATAACAACATATTGTAACTTTATGTTCAGAATTATTCTAAAAAGCATTTGGAGAAAAACAAAGAAGCTACAGATATCATGAGCTTCCTGAAGGCATTTGAGAATCACTGTTGTGGACTATTCCAATCAGCCCTTTTAAAATTTAGTACCACATGACTGCTGTCTTGCCTATCTATTAGTTCAGAAATTACTGATATTTAATTAAGTGAGATATATTCTGCATAGAGGCCCTTGTTCCTAACAGAGAGGCAGACTTGAATTTGATTATTCTTATTTCCCTTAAGAAATCTTAAGACTTTGATTGTTTGTGCTGTGTCATACTAGCATAGTCATTGTTAGGAATATAAGTCACCTAACAGGTATTTGGGTTAGAAATATATAAACTAGGATAGACATTTTAGTACTATATCTTTAAGAAAATGCAAAACTGTAGTTGGGTGTGGTTTCTCAAACAGCCATAAGATGGAGCCAGAAATCTGGTTTGTTTTAGTCTTAGTCTCAGAAGAGAGTGTGTCTGAGTGAGTATCTCTGTTTCCTTCTGTTGGAAAGTATTGCCGTTGCATTTCTTCTAATTGACTGATATTACTGGATTTAATGTAAGTCTGATACTGAACTGTTTTTGACACTGGACTTTGATATTTGGATTATCCCTGGATTGAAAAACTGACTGATTTACTTGTGAATGACTTTGGTTTGCTTATTTTGGACTTTGCTTAAACCTTTCTGGAAGTAGAAAACCTACATTTACTGTACAGTGTATCTGTGTGCTGTGGGTGTATTATTCAAACACTTCTCTCAAATACGTCTCCCTGTAGGCGCTCATTCTCCTAACGAGGAATTACCTCAACAGTCATTCCTCTGGAAGCCGTATCATCATCTTCGTCAACAATACATTCTTAAACGAGGACAATGATGAGAAACACAACTGAAGATGGTTAGCAAAGCAGCTGTGTGTACCTTTTTGGTATGAATGGCAGGGAGTGCGCTCCTGATTATGAAATGCTCAATAGCAGCTGTGAAGCACTTTGGGGAAGGATTACCAGATGGTTAAATGATTAACTTGTTTCCATGGAGATCATAGAAATAAAATAAAATTTCAGAGATGTAATGGACATATTAAATCTATTATATATAAATCTGTGAAATAGTACATATGTGCCAGGTTTGTTTATATATCATTTCTGGAAAAATATGGTAGCTTGTATGACACAGTGTAGACAGCTCCCATAAACACACTTGTCACAAATCTGTGCTGTACCATTTAGAGGCATAATATATTTTTAATGAGGGAAGGGGATTAGTTTGGTAAGATAGCTGAAACAGAGTCTGGCAGTGCAGGCAGCTTTGGGGAGCCCCCAAGGGTGGGCCAAGTAACCACCCAAGTGAGCTGCGCTGGCTGCTGGTTTGCTTCTGTGTGCAATTCAAAGTGTTGGTAATCCCCTTTTAAGCCCTTCATGGCATGGATCCAGGCTATTTGACGGACTATCTCATCCAGAGGCGGTATTCAGCAGGTTCTGACCAGTTCTGGAGAACTGGTAGCAGAAATTTCGAGTAGTTTGGAGAACCGGTGGTAACCTTCCTCCAAGAGTGGGGAGGGAATGGAGATTTTGCAGTATCCTTCCCCTGCCACGCCCACCAAGCCATACCCACCAAGCCACGCCTACCAAGCCATGCCATGCCCACCAAGCCACACCCACAGAACCAGTAGCAAAAAATTTTGAATCCCACCACTGATCTCAGCCCCTGGGATTGGTCCATTTCACCTGTGCCTACAAGGGAGGCATTCTGTGAGATCCATTGCCTGAGTATTTTAGCTAGTGGGGTCCAGGAGAAGGGCTTCTCTGCCATCACGCCTGCCCTTTGGTATATTTTGCCCCCTCAGAGTGAGGTGCTCTCCGACCCCTCTGACCTTTCACAAGACCTTAAAGAACTGACTGTGCCACTTGGATTGGGGCTCCAATGTGTGTGTGGGGTTTTGAGAGATAGATTAATAACAGAGCCACCTCCCCCTTGCCCATCCTATTCCCTCCCTCGTCTTTTAGTTGAGTATTTATATGTTTGTGTATTGTTTATAGGTGTTGTACACTTTAATCTTTTTAATATTGTAAGCTTCCTAGAATTACCCTGTGTAGTTGGACAACCAATACATTTGCTAATATATATAGTTTTCGCGGGTATTTATATGTATGATATTCAGCTTTGTTTGGGTATTTTCCCACGTCATTATAGTTGTGCTTTTAAAGTTGTAGTGACATTTTGGCAGAATCTCATCTGCCATCATCAGGCTTCTGTATTGTGTTCATCTGTAAGTCAGACTTTCACAGCCATTTCTGTTTTAAATTTGAGGCTAGACTCCTGCTGTGTTAGAATGGTTTTTTCTTCATCCTGATTGGTTGGGAGTCTTGGTTTGTGTTTATTGGTCTGTGTTCTGTTTGATTGGTGTTTCTAATACCTTCTGCCTATTTTGTAGCTTTTTTTTGTCTTGATTGGCTGGCAACATTGTGTTCCTTTATTGGAGGCTTTTAGTGCAGCTTGGCTCCGAGTAAATGGACGACTATCATTTATTAGGAAGCTAGGTTTCATCTGGGTGCCTGGTTGGGGTGTGTTTGAGCTGGAGGTATCGGGGGGGGGGGTCTGTTTGTGCCCAGGTGTTTGCCTGGCTTGTGATGTGGAGATTTTTTTGTTTGTGAGTGCAGGCTTCCAGATAATTGACAGTCTGGTGGAGTCATCTCTTCTATTCATGCTTTCAGGTCTTTTTTCAATCTCTATGGCTTCTCTGATAATTCTGTAGCTGGGGTTTTCTATAATGGCTAGGGTTTTGGTGCCATTGAAGTCAATGCTATGACCTGTGGCTTTCATGTGTTGGACTAGTGAGAAAGTATGTTTCAGCTTTTTTACTGCATTTTTGTGTTCATCCAGGTGGGTACCTATTCTTCTATTGGTCTGTCTGATGTATGTGGCCGGGCATGATGCGCAGGGGACTTCACATATGCCTTGGTTTTCCAGGTCAATTTTATCTTTGGGGTTTCTTAGGATGGCTGCTATTTTTCTGTCTGTTTTGAAGGCAGTCTTGATGTGATGCCTGTGTAGTATCTTAATGATTTTGTCTGTAGTACCTCTTATGTAGGACAGGACAGCTGTTAAATATATATTTTAAAAAGAGCTGAAGAAGCTTCTTGGATGAGAAGTGAAACATCTTCAAAGAAAAACCAGAAAGTCCAGTTGCCTCTTGAAAAAAACACCTTTGGGACCACCATGACCCGGATGACTGAAAATTTCCCTAGGTAATAAAAAAAATAGCATGCCTCCAGGGCATGCTTATGAATTGTTCAGTTGCAAAGGGGATAGAATATAATGGAATAGGAATAGGAATAGGAATAGGAATAGGAATAGGAATAGAATAGAATAGAATAGAATAGAATAGAATAGAATAGAATAG
>NW_020769311.1:4054310-4073831 GCF_900518735.1 Pseudonaja textilis
GGAATAGAATAGAATAGAATAGAATAGAATAGAATAGAATAGAATAGAATAGAATAGAATAGAATTCTTTATTGGCCAAGTGTGATTGGACACACAAGGAATTTGTCTTGGTGCATATGCTCTCAGTGTACATAAAAGAAAACAGACATTCGTCAAAAGTCAAGAATCATAAGGTGCAACACTTAATAATAGTCACAGGGTACAATAAGCAATCAAATCATATGAGATATGGGATACTCAGCGTCATGTGCTAACAGAGTATGAAAGGCTAACGTTAAGATTAAGAATGCATACTAATTTTAGCCCGTGAAATATATCAATCTGCAGAAGTTTTTTTTGTCTGAACTGTTTCCAGAGTACATGTCTTGATAGTGGCTGCAATTGATTTGTGGAAAACTTTCAGGTAAGTGTCAGCTGGGGGATTTGCCAGAGGTAGTGATGTCAAAGAGACAAAATGGTGATTGGAGCATCAGGATCAAGGTTCTGTCTATTTGTATAGAAGTTTGGGAAGCTAATGGGTATTTGGGACTTAGGTCATGTTGCTGCAATTATAAATAGTCCTCAGTTGTCATTTGCTGGCCTTCTCTAATTCCCGCCTCTGCTGGCAATGGCAGGGGGGTGCCCTCTCTTAAGCTGCTGGGGCAGTGGGTCAACTTAAGAGACCCTCTTTGGGGGAGGAGGCAGCTGATGTCATCAGTTTAGGCTACTAAATAAAATTTGCTAATCAGAAAAAGTGCTACCAGACTCCTAAATTTAAGTTATCATAGATCAACACAACTATCTTTTACAATATTCACAACACAGATTCCCCAATTTAGGAAAATATTTGTTTAATTTAACTGATGCTATTGTTTCTGAGAAATAGTGGTTTACAACTTGCATTTCTTAAATTATTTTTCTCTTTGTTGTATTTGTCACATGAGTAAATCTTACTGCTTCTGAGCTGCTTTGATTTGTATATGTTTTGCAATTCAGTATAATTTTATATTATGATTTTGTGGTTGTGCAAGTTGTCTTTAAATAAACAGGTAGAATAAACTGCATAAGTAGACAAATGTCACAACTGTTAAATGTCAATGTTTTTATTTTTCCTCTCTATGTTTTGAATACAATATTACCTGTGTAAGGGTCACAATTAAAATGTTAAGATATCAACATATACTGTGACTCTTGTATTTTCTGCTTCAAGGCATGCCACCTAAGTTAGAATTAAAATGATTTTGTGTTCCATTATTTTTCTAACTTGAAATCAATAATAAAACGCAGAATTATAAAAAAATCATTAACATTAAATTGACCTATTTTCTTTAGCATGTTTTTTTTTAAATTTTGCATTGAATTAATTGTAAAAAGAGACTTTGATATTTAAAATACAATTAGTTCTAATCTCTGGAGCCATCTACTTAAATAATACAATAAATTGGTCCATGGGTTTGGCATATTTTGGATTCCACAGTTAAGAGTTTATCCAAATAATTTTCAATATTAAATATGATATCATGTATGATGGCTTGTTTGTGACCTAAGCAGGGGAAAGACACAGAAATCCAAGAGCAGGCAAAGAAGGACCACTTGATGACCCTAAAGAGAAAGGAAATAGGTAACTTTCTGGCAGTGAGAACAATCAGCCAGTGGAACAGCTTGCCCTCGGAAGTTGTGGGAGCTTCATCACTTGAGACCTTCAAGAAGAGATTGGATTGCCATTTGTCAGAAATGGTGTAGGGTCTCCCGCTTGGATGGGAGGTTGAACTAGATGACCTACAAGGTCCCTTCCAATTCTGATTATCTGTTAATCTGTTAAAAAAACTGAAGCTGCTGTTTCTGCTTCTTTGAGAGAAGAAAGGCAGCATATGGCATAATTAAATGCTATTGTCTGTGATAGGTAATATTAGTATCACAGAATAGGGCAGGTTAGAGTCCCATTGGTAGAGATGACTATACTTTAGAGATGGTAGGATAATCATAGGAAGATCATCCTATACAATTACTATTACTATTATACGGACTATATTCTCCCTGATGGACTAGCTGTTGTTTTTTTGTCTTGTCTCCCTTGATTTATTTGGTTGTTTGCTTCACCTCAAAGAAATCATGGCTCCAACATTGGAAGTTTTTAAGAAGAGAACCATATGTCTGAAATGATATAGGGCAGGGGTGTCAAACTCACTTTGTCATGGCGGCATCATGTGATTTATCAGGACTTTTTTTCCCCTTTGCTGAACTGGGTGTGGGTGTGGCCAGCGTGTAATGCATCCACCCCGTGGGCCGCTAGTTTGACAATCCTGGTATAGGGTTTCCTGTCTGAGCAGGACATTGGATTAGAAGACCTCCTAAATCCTTTCCATTCTGTTCTAATCTCATGTCTCAAACAAGAGATCAAAAAGATAAAAGATTGCTTCTTTGGTTCCTGGTATTTTTATTAGACAGAATTCTATAAAATGTTCGTGGCTATAGTGAAAGTGTTTTCACTTGATTTACATTTATATTGGGCATTCACTATAGGGATTTTGTATTTCACTGATTTGCAAAAAGTTTAGAGCTTCTTTTAGTGAATGAAGGCAAATATTTTCATTTTATTGTATTATTTCTTTAAAATTTGGATCAAAATAACTAGAAAACATCTTCCTTCTGGGTTTTTTATTCTGAGGAAGTCTTTGAGGAGGTCTCTTATCTACCATTTCTTAGTTACATAGAGCAACAATGTATCAGATTACAGACAAGGAAATGTGGCTGGCATTTGAAAAAGAGACCATTGGGTAACATGCAATCCTTAGTTGAAAGCTTTAAAAGATTTTTTGATGAAATGATGATAATGGCTGCGAAAAATATTTAAATCCAAAATGAGGATAAATCAGATTATCCAAAGGAATAGGACCTGGAAATAACAGATATTCTGGACACTGAAAGTAATAATGACTTTTACAGACTTAGAATTAACTTAGTCGATTGCACACCCTTCCCTGAAGTTCAAGCCTGCATTCTTTTACAACAGCAGAAAACTGCCTGAATAAATGATAAATTTGTTTTCCTTAAGAGGATTGAAGGAGATTGGGGAATGAATTTATCACACTTAACTGTGATATGAAATGTGAAACAATTTCAACTGGACTTTTTTTAGGAAGATAGATCAATTTTGGAGAATGGACTTACTATATTTAACCAGACAAGAATTGATAAGAGATGGTATTAAGAAACAAGCATGGATATCGATTCAGGACTAATCAGTATTAATGCTTGGGTTGATTTTGGATAAATAAGAAGCTATGGTACATTTTCTACAAGTTGATTACAATAAGTTTGCTAATAGAAGGTTTTGAAACTTTAAGCTTGCCTTTTCTTTATTATTGTTCTTCCTGTTAACTATTTTGTCATTAATATGTAGATGACAGGTTAATAATTTTCAAATAGAATTAGTAGTTTAAAATTTTGGGGGCCTGGACAAACTTTTGTAAGGGGTGAAAAATTAATATTGTTGTAATATATTTTACCAGTATTCAACTAAGGGGAATAATCTATGTATACAGGTTAGTGGGGGGTGGGGTTTTTCTAATAAATACTTTAATGTTTGTTTTTTTGTTTTTTCCTCTTAAAAAAGGGAATGTTGTATTTCAATTTTTTAAAATAAAATAAAAGTAGAGAAATAGCATAAGCTCCATGGCTTTACTCAAGTTAGCATTTAAAGCAGGGGTCTTCAATCTTGACAACTTTAAGCTTGGTGGACTTCAACTCCCAGAATTCTGAGAGTTGAAGTCCACCAGGTTTAATATTGCTAAATTGGAGACCTCTGATTTAAAGCATGGAAATTAAAAACATCAAATATTACAGAATGAAGAAACCCCAGCAGCAGGCCTGAGGACATTTCAGGGACCTAAGTAAGGATTCAGTTGGGTAGTAGGGACAGTTGAAGGATACTCAGTTTCCCCTTCTAGCCTAATTTAACATGCAGAAACTCACATGTCGCCATCACTAGAGGACTCCCAGGACTCTCAGATTGGGCAAAAGTGGACATCAGTACCACTTTATAGTCTTGTTTATTTCCTTTCTCCTAGAATGTCCCACCTCGTAATGTCCATTATATCTCCCTCAGCCCCTCATAACTAGCATCGTACTGAATTCACACTGCAAAAGGTATTTTACCTGTTAGGGCCTTGGAAAGTCATAAATTATAACATTGTATTAGGAATTCCCATTCCCCCTTCAAAATTTTAAGATAGAGTAGTTTTTTTGTTTACCTTTTTCTTTCTGAATACAAATATAAACATTTTTTGCCATGAAGTTAGAGTTTTCCTAGTTAAGGAGAAGAATGCAATTTTCCCTGGGAGAGAGAGGTTTAATGAATGCCACAACTCATTAAAGTTGGCCTTTAATTTTATGTATGAACTAATTATAGTTTAATGTTTATAGTTTGAAAATATTTGGGGAAATTAAAACTCCATGATATTTTATGTTTATGCTAAATCTTGACGTAATAATTATCTTTTAACTTATTCTACAATTCGGGGATGATGTTGATGTTAAAATCTTTGGTTTTCTTAAAATTCATTTTTAATTTATGTTTTAATATTCCTCTTTTGACCAAAAGGAAATCCTCATTTGGCTTATGCAACATCAGAATAATGTCATCTGCACAGCCACAGTGTAGTGTTTTCCCTAGTGTACTGTTGCTGCCATCGATGTGTGACTTATTTTGGTGACATAATATTAAACAGAAAAGGGAGTGGGCAACCCTTCATATAATTATAGTTGTGAATCTGAAGCACGGATCCTTACAACTTTGATTTAAACAACATTTGATTTAAACACAGTTTCTGGGATATATCTATAAATTTAGCTCCAGATTATTTGTTTTTCCAATGTCCTAAGCAAAAATGGCCATTCAAGCAGGGGTGAGATTTCCCGGTTCAGAACAGTTTGGGCGAACCACTTGTTCCATGGATTAGCTGGCTCAGAGCCGGTTTGCATCCCTGCTCTTTCCGGTGTTTTATTTCCTGGTTTTAAAACACAGCTGATTCGCATGGCAGAGTGGTTTGCTGCTCATCAGCTGTTTTCTTCACAGGAGCTGCAGTAGAAGGTAAGTATGAGGTCTTTTTTAAACGAGGAGACATGCTCACCGAACCAGTTGTTACACCAGTTGAATCACACCCCTGCATTCAAGGCTATTGAAGGCCTTATAGGTAAGTAGAGAAAATAAGGCTGTACTTTCTAAACATTTTCATTCCACTGTATAAAATTAAGAAGCTACCTAACAAGATATCCAGTCTTGATAAACTCCATATTGAGAGTTCTATTGAACACAATCAGTCATTGAACTTATTGATAGTTCTTTTTCACCTTAATTGGCTTCTGTTTAATTGCTACTTCAAAGTGTTAGTTTTGGACTTTACAACTATCTATAATATGGCTCAGATACTTAAGGAGTGTTGATTCTTAGAGATTGTTGCTCCCAAATAAAGGTACCCATTTCTTCAGTTGAAACCTTCTTTGAATGCTTTCTGCATCAAAATTTAGAGGGAGGCTACACAAACAAGGACTTTCTCCATTATAGTATCTTTTCCTCTTTGGGTTGCTGGTCCAGTACTTACATTATTAAATTTTCAATGCCAAGACCATTTTAGAGAACACTTTTTAGGGGGTTATTTTAATGTATAAATATATTCGTTCAACTGATACATATGGAGATTCCCAACTTCTAGATTATGTTTATATGAATGTTTAGTCCTTTGTGACCATGCTCGTATTTATTCCTAACATTTACACAGCTTTCCTTGCTTTGGATATTTTATCTATGGTATTAGTATCTTTGGTGTTTGGTAATACATATTCATTTTATTCTAAAATACATTTATTTGATACTCACCACACCATGAGCCAAGGATTGTTGTTTTCCAAATGTAGTGCACTTCAAACTGTTGGAAGAAATATCCTTCTGGGTTCAGTTCCAAGTGGGGGAAAAGATAGTGGAAACATGGTGACTGTTTGGAAAGGTGGTTTAGTGGTGGGCATGACCACATGGCTTGGAGCTCCAAAATGAAAAGGACAATCACATGCTTAAAGATGTTGGGTGAAGAAAAAGAAGAAGGGCCAAGATGCTAAGAGATCCTTGGTTTTATGCCCTCTGTTACAATTTGAATTTGAGCTTGTATTCTAATTGGTTGTCAGATTCCCATGGGGCCATGCAGGGACAACTCTATAGGTTGTCCTGAGTCCCAGGCTTGGTTGAGCCTTGCTGGATGATGATGTAATGAAAGGGCTTTGAGCAATTCCTATTATAGCTCTACCTGGAGTGGATCTTTGTGGTGTAAAATAGACTGGCCCAGGCCAGAGTAATGGCCCATTAGCAAAGGTGTATGTGTGTGTGTGGGGGGTGAGTTTCTGCTTCTTTGAGTTTCTACTTTTCTTTTTAGGGAAAATATTCTGCCTTTTTTGTGTATCCTAAAATATTTCATTTTCCTAGAAGAGGGGTGGGTTTTAACTTCCAACAAAATAGTATGACATGGACTGAGGGGGTGATGATTGGGAGTTTGTGGGTGAGTGATGTGGTTTTAAAAAATCACTGGCTTTGACATTTGTTTGTAAAAAAAGCAGTAAATAAAAGAGACGGGGTGAAGCAGGTAACATTTCCGATCTTAGTATTGTGTAATAGAAAGAGCAGAGAAGGGATCAAATGAAATGTATGTGGCAGGAAAAATAGTATGATACACATGAGCATACTAACAAATCTTGAAGTTGACAAATTACAGGAGAACTTCCGAAGTTATTGTGTGAAATTTCTATCCTCCAGAGAATGGATACATTTAATTAAATAGAATATTGCCAGGTGCAAGCAACCAGAACAACCCTGTGAATAGGCCAAAGCAATTTTTATTGTTGAACAAGAATCTCACCAGACTGATTATCTTCCCTTGAGAAACAACAGGTATAGTCTGTTTGATCTCAAATGTTTCCTCTTCCAAATTGATTCCAGGCTGGAATGTCTCTTTATTCCCCAGAGGAGCCCTCTTTCCTTCAGTCAGGGATTCTACCACAAATTTCCAAATTTTATCACATTTAGTTAAATACATGAATTGAAACCTGTTTTCACTTTTATTCATCCTCTTCCTAGTAGCTATGAAACTATAGGTTCTTATAAGACAATTATAGTTAAACTGTTTTTCCCCTAGGGAACGCAGGCTTTCTATGTGTTAAAATACCCGCCAGCTGAAATGTAACTTGCATGTTATTTTTATTTATTTCTTTGACATTTAAGGCTAAAACAAGATTTTCTTTTTCTATTCCACAGAATAGTTATCTGGCTTTGGGGTTTAATTCATTACACTACCTCTTTTTCTTTCTTTCTTAGATCCACCACCCAATGACCCAGTGGCATTAATGTTTTTTATGTATTGCAATGGAGTATTTATGCAAGTGTGACCTTTTCTTGAAAAGGTTTACTTGTCAAACATCAGGCTCTAATTTCCATGTTAAAGCTATAAATATTGCTTTAAGTGTAGTACTAAATCATCACTTGTCGGAGATAATTGAAGCTTTTTTGTCCGAGGCATACTTCTGCAGATACATTACCAGTTTTCATAAGCAGATCATGCAAAAGAAGAAAATAGCGGAACGGAGATCTGGGGGATATCCAATAAAAATCTGAATTATAAGATATGTCAATACAAAATTATTTTAGGCTGAGCCCGAAGGAGGAGTCAAATATGTCATCAGTTTGGAGTTCCCAGAGTACCCACAAGAGATCTAAGTACAGCCCTCTTTGAATTCCATTCCATTGATTCTTTTCTACTGCCAATTTTCCTTGACCATTAATTGGTCAGATTCCTGCAGAGAGAAGAGAGAGCATGGAATAAACTTGTACACATTTGAGCCAACCTGCTCCTGATTACTTGCACCTGACAATGATTCTTTGAGCAAGTGAAAGGAATATGAAGAAGAAACCACTCAAGTATTGCTTTTATCCAGAGTCATGTACATAAAACACTGAAATCTTAATTAAGATATATTTTCCATCACTGACACCCAGGAAGGACAACCTCATCAGATAATGATGAACACTGCAATAGCAATGCAGTAAAGATAACCAGAATTAAGGGCAATTCCTTTATCTCCCTCACAAACAAAAGATTATATTGAAATAACACATTGGTCACAATTATATTGTCTGTGAATCTAAGAAAATCACTTCATTTTAAAGGCAAATTAGTTTTGGGTATATACAGTGGTTTCTTATAAGTGATCACTCATAATGTAGGAAATATATTTTGTTTTTTCCAAAAGCATCAATTTCATTCTGACAAAATGAAAACAATCTTTGTTGACACAACAAATGGTTAAATATAAAAAAAAATCTAGATTTTTTTTTACCCAAACACCATCTTGAGTTTAATACAATAAAAATTGGCAGAATTTACCTTCCTTAACCAGATAGTGTGGATTTCAATTAAATGAAAATCTATGTAAAATTGTTTATCTTAAAATTAGCAAAACAAGAGTTACCCTTAATCATAGGGCTGTAAAAGGTACTCAAGATTCTTTATCTGGCTGATACTTATTTGAATAAGAACCTACTGACATCTGGTGGCAAACCACATATTGCTTCATAAAAATTGGTTCAGCAAATTATATATACTGTGGTTTGACCTATTTTTGCTAATAGATTCCTCTTTCATCCTTATTTCTGTGAAAATCATCTTATTTCTCTTAATGAGCCTGGGTCAGCTGTAGATAACAGCAATATGTTGCTCTGGTTAATATCAGCTGTCCTCGTTTTTGTCAAAACAGCTAGAAAGTAATCTGTCTTAAAAGTGGCCTTTTCTGATCTTTTTGTTTATTTTTTAGAAATAGCAACATCCGAACACATGAGCCTTTTGTTACACAAGGGAGACTGTATGCGTTCTAGGTGTTTAAATGAATGTATTTGTATATTTAAAAGCAATATTTCCTCCGATGCCTCTTTGTTCCTGAGAAAGAGGTACAATTTTTGAATTGCAAATAAAGTATTTTCTTTATAACAGGAATGAATTAAGGAATTATTTTACTTAACAAATGTGTATGCTGCAGTTTTCATTCCAGCTCAGTTACAACTGTCTTTTTGGTGCTATACTGCAGAATAATGGCATACAGATTCTTGTTTTGAAACTCACAACTATTGTGCTGAGTACAAATGCTTTAAAAAAGCAAATGTAATACCGGTAGCCCTCAATTTACAACTATTTAGTATACAACGGTACTAAAACAAATGACTATTTTTCACACTAACAACCATTGCAGCATATGCCCCATGGTCATGTGGTAAATATTTGGATGCTTGGCAACTGGGATGTATTTATGACAGGTGCACTGTCCCAAGGTTTTGTGACTTCCTGACAAGCAAAGTCAATGGGGAAGCCAAATTCACTTAACAATCATGTTACTAAATTAACAACTGCAGTAATTCACTTAACAAGAAAGGTCATAAAATGGAACAAAACTCACTTAACAAATTTCTCACTTAAAAACTTAAATTCTGGGCTCAATTGTGGTCATAAGTCAAGGACTACCTGTATTCTGTTACACATGTTTTGGAGTGCTAGCCAAATTTTCGAAGCTTAAAGAAGATTTTTTAGGAGTAAATATGCCGGCGCTGCCTGGGTGTAGCCAACTCTGAGACACGTCATTCATTGTCACCCTTGACCCTGGTTTTCCCCCCACCCCCTGGGTGTACCATAATTCATATTCTCCAATGGGACACATCCATAGCCAAGAGTCATCAATCATGTTCTCCAGTTAGTATTTTGCACAGCAGAAACTTAGGTCACCTAGAAACTATCTTTGAAAACATTTATGGAATTCAAGTTGTCCACTGCTCCCCCCTCCTTTTCTGTTGGCAACCCTAAAAATCATAGAAATGTTTTATGATTTGACATGTTACTATCCAAGATGGTCTGATATCTAGTGAACTTTTTCATTTTAACCAAATGTAATTTTGAGATGTTGAAAATACCCCTGCTTTTTTAAGCCTAACAGCAACAGTTTGAGTCTATCTGACCAGGCTCAAGGTTGACTCAGTCTTCCATCTTTCTGAGTTCAGTAAAATGAGAACCCAGATTGTTGTTGGGGGCAATGTATGCTTTTTCTTTACATTCTTGTATATACAGAGGCACTTAGTTCCCTATGTGGTGTTTTAAAATTCTGAAAAATCAGTTCCTCATACCAGATTGTCCTGACATAAATTCTGATTCATTAACTTGCTTTTTAACTTGCTTTTTCTGTATGTGACCTGTCCATTAAGAGATAATGGATGATGTCCTCCTCATTCTCTTAGGATATGTATTTTTCTGCTGGCTCTGTTTCAGAACTTAATAAAGTAATCTAAGGATAAAAAATTGCAGTGGAGACATAGATATACCGGGAAAGGCAATGCCATATTTCAAGAACAATGCTTTCCCCAAATCTCCAGAACAAAGAACATTATAGATTTGAAATTACTGAAAACAAGATCTAGTAAAACACGTTCTGAATTATTGTTTACTCTCTAGTTGGAATAGAGTTCTCAAACGCAAAGCAGTAATGTCTTTTACTTAATAAGCTACATTTTTGTCACAATTTTATTATGAGATCAAATAGAAATATTATGTCCAAGCATTAAACCCTTTGGCTTAGATGTTTTGTAAAGTGCTAAAAATATGTGTTGGCATGTTTAGAAACAGCAGCTAATGGTTTATTTTTAATTTATTTTTAATTAAAGAAATGTGTAAACAAATAGAGATATATTCTACAAAGTTTCTTTAGCTACTTTTTCAAATAGTTTACTGTCTTGAATTTATTTCCACATTTTTGAACTTTATTGTACATAAGAAAATTGTAATACATGACCTGATTCCCTTACAAATACAGATCTGCATATGAATTTTCAGAGAAAAGCAATGTAACAGAATTGAAAAAGCAACATTTCTTATAAGTGTTAACAGTTGTGTTAAAAATCACAACTTCATAAATACTTTATCTTTCTTAAAACTTTAAATGCAGAAAACATAATAGAAAGCAGGAGTCTTGTTAAGCAATTTAAATGATGCAGAATATAATCATAATTCTTTGGGTTTGCTCCAAGAATAATTAATATGGAAAGGTTTTCAAACAAATTCAAGGCTGAAGAATCTTAGCATGCTAATTTATATGCACAGACGTAAACTTAGAGAAGATAACAATTAAAATTTAACTTTCACTTGAGGAAGGTGAATTAATTTGCTATTTTAGTCCATCGAATACATTAATTTGAATCTTAGCCCCAGATTATCCCATTAACGTTCCCTTCAGGTAAATTGCTACCGGTTATTTTTTCACTTGCATGTTGTTCTAAATCAGATTTGTATTCATTTATTCTTTATTTATTCTCCCCATTAATTGTATTTTCCTCTCAAAATTGCCTCTTGGTTTGAACCAAAGCGAAGTATGAAATATTATCCAAAACCTCCCAGAAGATGCTAGTAGGAGAAGAATATATTTTTTAACTGAACAGCATTTAAAAAGTGTTCACCCCAGGGTAAATATGGACTACAAAAATGGTGAGGCGATTACACATGCCTCAGAGAACAGGGTTGGATTTCACTGGGGAACAAAATAATGGAAATAAAAAATGGCAATGAAGGGGAAAGTAGCAGTCACAAGGGAAATAACTTTTGGTGAGAAAATAAGCTTTTAAAACAATAAACAGTGTTGAGGGAATGGCAACAAATACATAAAAAACATCCTCAGTGCAGGAACAATGGGGAATGGGAATTGGCAATGAAGAAAGTTAAGAGTGCTACTTGGGGAAAAGATTATTCAAGTGATGAAATAGGATATAGGAAGTATGAGGAATACAGCAATCTCTAGGCCCTGTAAAGAATAGAACACACACACTGCAGTTTATTAGAAAGAGAGCAAATCTGTACCCAGTAAGACCTTTTCTTTGTCATAGACAGAATGTGTGCTTTGGATAAATGAGCCAGGGGGCAGGATATTGGTACATACATCTTAGCTTTTGGAGTCAACAGTTCAAAGAAAAAAAGAAAAAGAAAAGAAAGAAAAGAAAAAGGAGAGTGAAAAGCCATCCTCAGTATACCAGATAGATTTGGGGAGAGAAAGGATTAAAAATGAAAAGGGAAAAAGAAAGCTATATAACCAATCTGCAGAAAAAGATGGATAATAAATAGATTTGGAGTAGAAGGAACAGTTAGAGGAAAGGAGAGGGCTGATGTATAGGTAATCCTTAATTTACCACCTTGCGTTTAGTAACACTGGACTATGTCAAAGTGCTCCATATTATCCCATTAAACAAACATAATAGCTGTCAACATCTGGGTAGAGTTTAAAGTTGTTTTATAAAGGGGAGCTACATTTGTCATCCAGCTGAATAATCGTTTCTGCATACTGACACACATCCTTAATCACAGCCTCTTGTCACAATCTGGTTCTTAGCATCTTTCAGTCAGCTGTGCTAAACCAATGGCTTTGGGCAGGCAGGCAGCTTTGTAACTTGCTATCACAGCAACAACCAACACATTTTTCTTGCACCTGCAAGTAATATGACAATAGATTTATTTTTCCCTGTGTGACCCCATAAAAAAATCTGGTGAGTTAGCACAGCTGCCAATCCATTCAGTGGGAAATTAGATATAATACGTATAAGGGGCATAAATGATAGTTTAAAGGGACCCCACAATTTTAAGCAAAAGCTGTCCTATGAAATTCTTAGTTCAAATAGGCCTTTTAACCCCACAAATCCTTCTGTTCTGTTTCATTCCTTTAGCATTCTTCAGAATCAGTTAAATACTTTACAACTCCCCTAACTATCCACTTCATGTCAATGCTTATATTATTTTAAATATATCCAAAATAAAAACTGATTTACCTTGAATACAATTGCTCTATATACCAGATTATTTAAACTGAATTGATGTTAGATTACAGTATAGCAGCATGTAAAAAGCACGTCATTTGAGGCAAAAGAAAAAAAATAGGTAATTCTTTCTAGACTTTGATTTATGAAGTGCAGTATCACCATTGTGATTATAAACCCTTTACCAACCATTCTAAGGCAATTCTGTGTTAGTCATTAGATCACTCATAATTTTGCGTAGATTCCATATATATTCTAAATCTTCTGATGTTTTGAAACATGAGCACTTGTATATTAATTTCTGGTTGGTTGGATTTTAATTTTGTGGTATGTAGCCACCGCAGGCACTTTCATCATCATCATCATCATCATCATCATCATCATCACAACAACAATAATAATAATAATAATAATAATAATAATAATAATAATAATAATAATCACCCAAACATGTAATAATAACACTTCTTTCTTGCACAGGTAGAAGATCACATGGCTGAAATGATTAAAGAAATGATTCTCAAGTTTACGATGTTGCTGCTTACTGAAGCAAAATAGAAATTACAAATGTAACTTTAAATGATGTATTATCTACTAGGCTGCAACTAAATGCCCAGTTTACCAGGACAAAATGTAAGCGCTATTTAATTGAGACTTGCAATAGCATTTAGACTTATATACCACTTCACAGTGCTTTTACAGCCCTCTCTAAGTGGTTTACAGAGTCAGAGTATTGCCCCCAACAAGCCAGGTCCACATTTTATTGACCTCGAAAGAATGGAAGGCTGAGTTAATCTTGAGCCTGGTGAGACCCGAACTGCCAAATTGCAGCCAGCCAGCAGGTAGCAGAAGTAGCTTACAGTACTGCATCCTTACCACTGCACCACTGTGGCATCATTTGTAAGGAATGTTGGATGTTTTTAAGAGCCTGAGACAAAAAAAAAAAAAAGGTCGAATCAACTAAGGAAAGATATGTGAGACAAAAATAAGATGTTCAACCCACCCAGGACCTAAATAACCAGGTGGCATTGAAATTAAATCTATAAGTGAATAGAATTATGCCGTAAATCTGTTAGAAAATGATTTATAAATATAAATCTGCCAGGGGATGAATTACAAGAATTACAAAGACTGAAGACAGCAGAATAAAGAACACCTATTCCTTGAGTATCTCAGTTGCGAATTTGAATTTAACTCTTAATTCATATATTTAAAAGAAGGTTGTATTTCCAATCTATATTCTTTTCTACCTAATTCAAAGAAGTAAGGCTACATAAAAGTGAGGGTTTTAAAAATGAAATAAACTAAGAAAAGCTGTTCCTCAGTCATTTGGATCAAGCAGACCAGATAATAGTCTTGCAGAAATCAATGATTATAAGTCCTACCCCCACACCAATGTAATATGCCCATTATGGCTAGCATAAATCTTAGCTAGAAAAGTATGCCATAAAATCTATGTTATGATTTTCTGTACAGATTCTCTAGTTTATGCCAATGCAATTGGCAATTGGGGAGATAGAAATATTCCATGTGAAACTCCTGTCTAAATATTTTCTGTTTATTCTCTGTTTATGCAAAATATGCAGATAACACTTCTATGATATATTTATTTTGTTGCCTTTCCATATGATATTTTGTTTCTTGTGGGAAATTGGAACTTGCAAAAAATATAAGCAGAAAACTTGAAAATGAATAAATTATATACACACAGACACATTACTTGCTTATTTGTTTATTGTGGGTGATAGAATAAACGTCTACTCCTAGGCAAAACTGCAGATTCCCCAGGAGGATTCTAAGGCAGTTTGGTTCCAGAGGGTGACTTCATGATCACATCAACAGGGGGACCTAACATGAATTTGGCAATAAAGTTCTGTGACAAAGAGGAAAAAATAGAGGAAGAGAGAGTTATGTATCCTGCCTTAAGCTCCTGAGATAAAGCTATGATAGAAATCTAACAAATAAAACCATCACTCAAATTTTCTCTCTAATTGAACAGCTAACCTGGGAGCCTGAGAAGGAAACAGCAAGGGGAAAAAAAAAAACATTTGTTCCACTGATACATTAAGAAACCAAAATGAAAAGGAGTCAACATGATTCTCTTTCCTCATAACAAGAATGGGGAAAAATCTTGTTCATGTAGGAAAGGATGAAGATTTATTAAGAGCACAATAACAAAAGAGTCCAATCACCATAAAGTTGAAAATCCATGACAGAAGAACCCAATGACCATAAAGTTGAAAATCAAGCAGGAACATGAAAATGGCAACCAAACCAAGAGTTATTTAAAAAAAAACTGAGTTCCATTAGAAAAGAATCAGAAATTGTTTTGGAACCATCACAGAAGAAACAAATTCTAAGATTTTAGCTGGGGGGAAAATGAAATGTCTTACAACAGAACTCAGAGCAGTGGAAATGCAAAGCGGGGGCAGGGGGGAACCATGATAGTTCCTACTCCCAGGAACAAACCTACACTACTAATCAGACTCTCCAGGTTGTGAAATATATTGTCTTTCATTGATCCAGGAGTTTCTCACCATAGTTTCTGAAAATTTTTTGATGGTGTGATGGAATGTAGTCTGGCATCCCAAGAGGGAAGGACTGCTTCCCAGATAGCAAACAGAGCTTGGGAAATCTAGTAGGAAATAAGAGGACTAAGATACCCACTTCCTAGAAATTCACAGAATATATCTCTAATTATGTTTTAGTCTGGCAAGGTTCTGTCTGGAGGTGAACAGTAATAAACAAACTACTCAAAAGAAACTCCGCATGTCATTCTTAGTTCTTGGCACCTAGTAGAAGGACATTGACCAATCTGGGAACTCTTATCCACCCTTCCAGACCTTGAAAGCAATTTGGAAAGAGAAAGGATGGTTGAGTTGATAACTAACTTGCAAAGGTGATCACAGATCATACTTGGTTTCCATCAGCCTTTGAAGAGGGTCAGGTCAGGAAAAAATGTCACAAAGACTACTAGAACTCTGTTTTATTGTTGTAAATCTTGAAAGCATGACAGAATTTCTGTCTGCCTCATGTTATGCCAAAGACAATCAAGGCAGGGTTACATTGATTTTCTTTTCCATAGTTTCTTCTTTCCTGGGACTAAGTTTACTTAATCATTCTTGCATTCCCTTTCCCTTTTCCATACTCCTCTGCAATTTCTAGAATCATCGTCATGAAATCCACATAATGAGCAAGTTGGATTCTATCACAAGCACTGGTAAAATGCATTTGTCTGAAGGATAATGAGCTTGATCAGGTGGGTTTAAAATGAAATCTGTGAGGGTATGAGATAAAAAGCTTAAAATAATGATATCAGTTAAAGACTTATACACTGTGGAAGGAAATGAGAATATTGCAGTTATGGAAATAATTAAAACACCCAGTAAGAAATTCAGAAAATTGGCTTCTAAAATTCATAGTCTTCAGTATTATTAGACATTAAGCCCTTTTGAGGCAGACAAACTCAGAAAATAGAAACCACTTGGATTACTGGAATGATCTTTATTGCTAGTAGAATAATGTGACAGAACACTGAAATTGTGCTAAAGATCTATTTAAACCTAGCATAATTAAAGCAGAGTTACTCTGTCTCTTTTTCTTGCATTTCCCCACCCTCTGGACTGAGGAATCTTTTCTGTTGTGATCTTACTCTTCTGTGTTAGATATTCTATCACATTAGGATAGGGAAACAGTTATGATGAGGTTGACTTTAATGAGGAAGGTAAATATGACTTAACTAAAGTAAAGGTACCAGAAAATAAAGTTTCTCCCAGCTAGTTGTGTCTGACTCTAGGGGGTGGAGTTCAGCTTTGTTTCTTAGCTGGGGAGCCAGCATCATCTGCAGATATTACCATGGTCATGTGGCCAGCATGACTATAAACCACAGCGCAGAGCATGCAGCAATACACAGAACGCTATTACTTTCCCACCAAAGTGGTACATATTTATGTGCTCACATTTTCATGTTTTAGAATTGCTAGGTGGGCAGGAGCTGGGGCAAGAATGGGAGCTCACCTGTTACACAGACCTCAGGTCTCCATCCTGGGGTGTCATTTCTCCTGCTAACAAAATCAGCTTCTTTACCACTGAGCCATCGCCTCCCCCTCCAATACACACAGCTAAAACCTCATTGAATGATGCCTATAAATAAACTTCAGCAAACTAGGTTAAAACTTGTGTACACTTTGTGCTGAGAATATTAACTTTTGCTGAGAAATAAAAATGAATGGACTTCCAGCAATTTATTTATTATAATTGTTTTTTAATCCTGCTTTTATTATTTTTATAAGTAACTCAAGGCAGCAAATATACCTTATATTCCTTCCTCCTCCTTGTGTTCTGTGATGTGTGCATTTATTATTTTGTTGGTTTGTCCAATGTATGTGTTCTCCACAAACACAATATCAGGACAGCCTTTGGCACTGACCAAAAAATAGCCAACATCCCAAGAAACCCCAAAGACAAGATCCAACTAGAAAACCAAGGAGTTTATGAAATACCATGCAACAATTGCCCAGCCACATACATTGGACAAACCAACAGGAGAATAAATGCACACATCGCAGAACACAAGAACACAGTCAGAAAAGAAGAAAATACTTCCTCCCTTTTCCACCTTAAAGCCACAGGACATGAAATTAATTTTGAGGGAACCAAATTAATCTCCAATACTGAACACTTCAACAAGAGAATAATCAGGGAAGCCATCGAAATAGAGAAACACCCCGTAACATGAATAAATGGGACGATGCCTCCTGCCTACCAGACTTCTGGAAACTAGCCCTTATCAACAAATGAGTCCCAGCCACGAAAACCAACACCAGACCCAAAACAACACATGACACCACCACCATTCTCCCTTACCAGACTCAAACCCAAACCCATCCCATAGACGAAAGACAACCACCATCCAAAAACCAGACCACGGCTGCATTACCAGCTGCCATACACCCTGACCCCCAAATCAAGCAAAAGGACACACGCCATGAACACATATCCAGGCCTCAAACTCAGAGCCAAACCAAAACCCAGAATGTCGCATCACAACCACCTGCTCAGGATATCACATCACAGAACTCAGGAGGTTATACCACAAAACCTCAGGATATTGCAACACAGCCGACAACCCAGGAGATTACAGCACAAGACCCAGGATGTCACAACAATAGAACTCAGAAGGTCATCACACAGCCCATTACCCTGGTCGTTACAACACAGAAGGTTAATAGACACACAGCCAGTACCTCAGCCACACATGTTCTTACGAAAAAGCCAGCCAATCTGCAAACATCAACTCCATCAACCAATGACAACACAGCCAGCCTCCCCACCAATATATAGAGAGAGACAGCAGCTCTGATCATGCTTTGCTCACACAAGCACGAAGCCGAAAGCACCAGCCTCAAGATGGTGAGTGGCACCTCGTCGAAATGTTGCCAAGATGCTCTCAATCTTACATGGGAAAAGACCTGAACACGCTAAGACCTGCGTATGTATGTATGTATGTATGTATGTATGTATGTATGTGTGTGTGTGTGGTATTCAGCTTTGCTCAGGTATTTTCCCATGTCATTATACTTGTGCTTTTAAAGTTGTAGCAATGTTTCAGCAGAATCTCATCTACCATCATCAGGCTTCTGTATTGTGTTCGTCTGTGAGTCAGACTTTCACAGCTGTTTGACTCACAGACGAACACAGTACAGAAGCCTGATGATGGCAGATGAGATTCTGCCGAAACGTTGCTACAACTTTAAAAGCAAAACTATAATGACGTGGGAAAATACCCAAACAAAGCTGAATAACACACACACACATATACATATACATATACATATGTATGTATGTATGTTTGTTTGTTTGGTATTCAGCTTTGTTTGGGTATTTTCCCATGTCATTATAGTTGTGCTTTTAAAGTTGTAGCAACGTTTCAGCAGAATCTTATTTCAGCACCAAAACCCTAGCCACTATAGAAAACCCCAGCCACAGAATTATCAGAGAAGCCATAGAGATTGAAAAAAGACCTGAAAGCATGAATGATTTTACCAGATTGTCAATTATTTGGAAGCCTGCACTCACAAACAAAAAAATCTCCACACCACAAGCCAGGCAAACACCTGGGCACAAACGGATCCCCACTGATACCTCCAGCTCAAACACACCCCAACCAGGCACCCAGATGAAACCTAGCTTCCTAATAAATGATAGCCGTCCATTTATTTGGAGCCAAGCTGCACTAAAAGCCTCCAATACAGGAACACAATGTTGCCAGCCAATCAAGACAAAAAAAGCCACGAAACAGTCAGAAGATACTAGAAACACCAATCAAGCAGAACACAGGAAACTCCAAAACCAATAAACACATACCAAGACTCCCAACCAATCAGGATGAAGAAAAAAAACCATTCTGGCACAGCAGTAGGCTAGCCCCAAATTTAAAACTGAAACGGCTGTGAAAGTCTGACTCACAGATGAATACAATACAGAAGCCTGATGATGGCAGATGAGAGTCTGCTGAAACGTTGCTACAACTTTTAAAGCACAACTATAACGACGTGGGAAAATACCCGAACAAAGCTGAATACCATACATGTAAGTACCCACAAAAACTTAAGAAAACAAATATATTTGTTTCATTCATTCATTCATTCATTCATTCATTCATTCAT
>NW_020769311.1:4076156-4142432 GCF_900518735.1 Pseudonaja textilis
TCCATATATGTGTGTGTGTGTGTGTGTGTGTGTGTGTGTGTGTGTGTATGGATCTTTGGTTGTTCGGGTTTTCTCCTGCGTAAGATTCGAAGTATCTAGGCAACGTTTCGATGAAGTCTCATTCATCATCTTCAGGCTTCTGTCTCCGGCTCTGTGCTTCTCAGAGTGATGTGAGATTGCAGCTGCTTCTTCCTTTTAACTGCTAGTGGGGATGGGACTTGATTGGGTGGGGGCTTGGCTGTGTTCTGATTGGGTGGGGGTGTGTTCTCATTGGTAGGGGGTTTGGCTGTGTTCTGATTGGTTGGGGGGTTAGCCGTGTTCTGATTGGTTGGAGGCGTGTTCTGTTCAGGTGGGGGCTTGGTTGTTCTCAGGTTAGTCTTAGTTGCTGGGGGATTTGAGTTGGTGAGCTGTGATCTTGCTGTTTGGCTTCGAGTTCGTGGTCGTGCATATATATAGACACACACACATACTTTCCCTTTGTGTCATCTGATTACTATTACATTCAGCACCTTGCAATTTTCTTAATTCCTCTAATTTATTTCTATTTCTGTTTCCTTATTGGCCCTTAGGAGTGATATCTACATTGTTTTGCTTTAAAGTCAGCTGAAAATAAATGTCAGTTTGCTTGTCTAGATATTTCTATTTTAAATCTGCCAAGGTCAGACAAGGTTTTTGACACAGACTATTAAGTATTGTTCAAAGTGTGATTTTAAAGATGAATTTTAAAAAAAAACTTCAGAAAATAAGCAAATTTTGTTGTTTTCAGGTATATCTGAAACCTAACATGGGAAGAAACCATCAGATGGATTCCAATACATAAGGAGATTTTCTGACATTTCCCTCTGCAGGGAGGCCAAACCCATTTGAATGATCTGCCCTTGGTGACTGATGGACCCACTCAAGTTCCAGAGGGAGCTAGAGGAAGTCCTGTAGAATCTGCTGCACAGTCATAGAGTCACAAGTTGGCCAGAGTCCTGGACAGGATTGCATCTGTGTGCCCTTCTTGACCCATCACTCCTGACACTTCCTGGGGTCCACAGAGGGGTTTAGGGTATTAAAAACAACAAGAGACAGCTAGAGCCTCACTGCAAAAAATGAATCAGACCAATCATGGGTATTAGGGCCTCCTTCACGGTGGCAAGAGTGACAGAATTTCACTAATTCTCCACACTTTTGTATCCACAGCTCTGTTTAAGATCACTAATCCCTCCTTGGGAAGGAGGGCTCAGATGAACATTTACAGGGCCATGCAGAGGAATGTATTGAACGGCCCATGGATAAAATTGCTTGAGTTCATTCTCAGTTGGGATCCAAGCATGGAACAGTTTCCTTCAGAGATGTTATTTATTACATCTTATCCGAGTTACCTGGGAGTATTTTGATCCTGTTGGACCTGTTAGTGCAGCTACTTGTCTATTAAATCATTTATTAGATCCTTGCCCCTACTGGTTGATAAAAGCCTCCAGGAGGATCACCTGCAGTTGGGTCCAGCAGTAATTTACTGCAGGAGGGGTTATTCCTGGAACCATTTAAGCCTTGATCCATCCCTTCCTTTTAAAAAAAAAACTTTCACTTGATCTGACCTGCCTGGACAATTTCCATCTAGTTTTCCATATTTAGAGAAGATGGTGGAAAAAGTGGTTCTACTGTAGCTTCAGGGGGTCCTGGTTGAAATAGATTATCTGGACCCTTTTCAGTTGATTTTCAGACTCAGTTGGTCATGCTTTTTGATGATCACTGGTAAGAGCAGGATGGGTGTTGTACATCCATTCTTGCTCTTGACCTCTTGGCATCTATTGGTACCATTGATTGTGGTAACTTTGGGGCCAGCTGCAGGAGCTGGAGCTGGGGCTGTGCAGCACAGTCTTTCACTGGTTCAGCTCCTTGCTTCAAGGCTGGTCCCAATTGGGAGCGAGAGATCTAGTAAATGGGCAGGACTCCTTTTGTGGCATGCTGCATGGGGCATATCAAATTTTTCAACTTTCAATTTCCAAGCATTATGGTGATCAAAAGTTGTGACATGCCCTGGGTATTGTAAAGATATTTTGATTACTTTAATATAATTTAGAGGTACTTGGTAAATGACTACATAAATATAGCTTTTTAACATTTCGTTTGTTTCATTTGGTTTCATGTTCTCTCCGCTCCTTGTTCACATCTATGTGAAATCCAGCGGTTTCATGTAGATGTTAAAAAGGAGTGGAGACATCATACAACAGCATGGGATGAGCTAACATTAATTTGCTGATGATTCCCATCTCTATCCCTGGTGATCTAAGTGATGCTGCAACTGCCCTCTCCTGATGCATGGAAGCTGTGGAGGTGCACAGTTGGAGGACAACAGCCTTCAGCTGAACCCTGGTAAGATGGATGGCCAATGGGTTCAAGGGGCCTCAGGATCTGGGGATTTAACATCCTTAGTTCTTGATGGGGTTGCACTATCCTAGTTGGATCCATTTCACAACTTGGAGGTTCTCTTAGACTCGCAACTCCTGCTCAAATCAGGTGATGATTGCTGTAGGAAAGCCATTGTAGGAAAGTCGTGTTGTACTCCAGTGGTGCACTTTCCTGGATTGTGAGGCCCTGTGTGCAATCACTCATGCTCTGGTCATCTCCCAGTTGGATTACTGCAATATGCTTTTCTGTACACAGGGCTACCCTTGAAGAGTATTCAGAAGCTATAGCTGATATATAATGAGCAGTGTGGACAGCTCTGGAGGCCCTTGGGTGGCACAAATACACTACTGTTGCATGAGCTGCACCGAGCACCTTTTTGCTTCTGGGTCTAGTTAAAGGTGTTTTAAGGCATGGGTCTAGACCAGGGGTCTCCAACCGTGGCAACTTGAAGACTTGTGGAATTCTGGGAATTGAAGTCCACAAGTCTTCAAGTAGTCAAGGTTGGAGACCCCTGGTCTAGGGTATCTGAGGAACTGGCTCACCCTGATGGAACTGGTTCACCCCACTGCTTTCAGCAGAAAGGATCCACTTCAGATCACATTGGCCAAAGAATTTTGGCTGGCAGAGTCCAGGAGAAGAGTCGTTTCTGCTGTGACCTCTGCCTTCTGGAATATTTTCCTATTGGAGGTGAGGTTGACTCCCAAATTCCTGGTCTTCCAGAGCCTAAAAACGTGGTTCTGACACTTGGCCTGGGACTTGCTACATTGTGGGTGGCTGGCCGAGAAGAAAAGATCCAGGTCACCCATAATCTTTTTTTTTAAAGCTTTTCTATTACATTTTTCTAATTCTAATTGTTTTGTAAAACTTTTTTAAAATTCTTGATTATATTGTAAGCCATCCAGAGTCACTGCATCAATGAAATTTAATAAATAAATAATAATGTTCATGTAGAGCCACAGAGGACAGTTTTATGATTCCAAGAACAGAGAAAAGTCCTTTAAAGAATTGTGGGCAGATGATCTATAATGGTTGGTTGGTTGATTGGCTGGTTGGCTGGTTTACAAATCTTTGTATCCTGATTGATTCTACAAAATTTGAGTAGCTTGCATAAAAAAAACCCTTTTGAAATAGAATCATAAGTGTTAAGGTACACGAATGAACATTTTCTTCCTTTCTAAGCCTTTATACTTCAGTGAATTTATTTTAGTGCATTGCAGTGTGAACTAGCATGCTCTATTGGTGGTGCTACCTTGTCCTCTAAGTTTATATGGGAACCTGTTAAAATTCAAATGAAACACCACAATTTTAACATTAATGAGTGTCTAACTGCATGCCAGTGAAAATAATTACTGGGGATTCATTTAGACAGCAGATGGCTACATTATACTGTACTCCTTTCACCACTTTTTAAAATCCTTGGAATGGTATGAAATTCATAGTAAATATTCCCCTTTTTTTCTTTTTTCTTTTCCTTTTACTGAAAGGCAACTACGGCAGATTGCCATTTTGTAAAAGGAATGGTAGAAAGGTGAAAAAGACGATTGATCTATTCCTGTTCTTACCATGTTTGCAGTCAAAATCCCTCTTATAATCATCATAGATTTTATGTGGATTTTTCTTCCCCAATATTACTCCAAGGTTTGTTTACCAAAACTTATTATAGCTGCCATATTCATTTACTATATTAAACCTACAGTTTATCAATCTGTTGTAGATTGATAGCAAATACCACCATTTTCAAAATTAGTTAAAATACTCACCTGGATGGCTGCAAATGGAAAGGCAGTTTGGGAGAATAGAGTCACTGATTGAGATGGACAACCGTAGAAATTGAAAAAAACTAAATACGTTTTGAGTGTGCAAAAAGATGGAGAAAATGAGACTGCATACACTGTTATCCTGGCTGGAATTACTTTTTATTTAATTTTGATAAAAATCCTGAGTTTTGTTGCACAGAACTGCAGAAACATTATAATGTCTCCTGAATTTGCCTGCTTTCTTACATACCTGTGGAGATTCTCAGTCATTGAAGTCATGGTTGTCACAAAGGTGCTTTTTCAAGAGGCAACTGATTTAACATTAATGACCAGATGCCTGCAAGGAATATAAATCTTTCTGTTCTCCATCATTTAGTCAGAACTGAAGAAGCTTCTTGGCTGAGAAGTGAAATGTCTTCAAAGAAAAACCAAGTCCACTTGCCTTTTGAAAAAGTATCTTTGGGACTACTTTCCTACAGTTTCTGAAATCATAGTTAATATGGGGGAGTGTTTGGTGTTGATGCTTGTTTTTAGAGATAATAAATGCACAGAAGAGTTTAATTCCCCCCTCCCCTTTTGTTGCTGTTGTTGATGAGAATTATCTGATGCTGAAACTCAATTGTAACATCCTGGATTTCTTGAATTCTAGGAGGCAATGTTTTATAAGATTGCAAGTCTCTCTGAGGCCAGGTTAGAAGGAAATGAAAAAAAGGCTACTTATTCTGTTATATTGCGTGCATTGAAAAACCAGGGACATTTTAGGTAAAGAATAGGGAGTTGGGCACCAATGAATTACAGCAAGCCCTGCTAAAGATTTGGGCCCTGCTAAGACTACCAGATCTGTTCTGCAAAAATCCAGACAACCACTAGATAGAAGATAAGATTCTAAATCTCTTTGCTGTCTTATATTTTATCTATTTAGTTTATTTTATTGATTTATTTATTTGATTTGTCAATCGCTTACAAGATAATAGGTATAAGTATATACATAGTTATGAATACATGAAATGGGTACATGTAAGAAAAATAAAAGAAACAAAAGGACATAATTTAGTAAAGTTCTTGTGTATTAACTACAGATTATTTAAATGATTAACTGAAAGCTTCTTAATTAATAAAGGAGAATATTTGTAGTTCAGGGTTGAAATGAGGGTCCTTGGTGTTCTCTGAGCTTGCTTGTTTTCTTGCAAACAGCACTCGTTACTAGCACTGATTATGTTACCTAGTTAGGGTAATGAAACGTCTGCAAGAAAAATAAGCCAGCTCAGAGAACACCAAGGACCCCTAGTTTCTTAATCAGCTATGAGTGTTAAGTAGAGAAGGTAGTCCTTGACTTATGACCACAAATGGGACTAGAATTTGCATTGTGAAGGAAGGCAGCTATTAATTGGGTTACACCTGATTTCATGACCTTTTTTTTGCCACGGTTGTTAAATGAATCATTGTTCTTGTTAAGTGAATCAGGTGGTTATTAAGGGAATCCAGCTTCCCCCAATGACTTTGCTTGTGGGAAGCTGACTAGGAAAGTCACAAATAGCAGCTGCATAATTCTGGGATGCTGTATGCTTCATAAATGCATGCCGGTTGCCAAGTGGCCAAATCTTACTAATGGGACCATGATTGTGATTGTAATGTGACCGTGTTTCAGCTGCAGTGGTGGAGTGATTAGAATGCAGTACTGCAGGCTACTTCTGCTGACTGCCAGCTGCTTGCAATTTGGCAGTTTGAATCTCACCAGGCTCAAGGTTGACTCAGCCTTCCATCCTTCCGAGGTGGGTAAAATGAGGACCCAGATTGTTAGGGGCAATATGCTTAGAGAGGGCTAACATTTTTCAGTGCTTGTGTACCTTCGAACATTCACTAAATGAATAGTTGTAAATTGAAGATCATCTATAATTAGATGAGCTGTTATGTTACAGTTGTATATGTGTGTGTAAATTATACTTATTACATTGGCTATGGTTGAAACCGAAAGAAGAGCATGTAAGTAATGCGATGTATCACAGAGTATCTTCATTCCTTTTATCATGATGCTAAAGTGGTCTGAATGAATTCTACAAATTCTGCTGTCAACTAAAAAGATACTCCTTTGGTCTTTTTAGCTGCCAGCAGAAAGAGAGTGGGGGAAACAGTGCATTCTTCAAATGCCTCAGATAATCGCTTTGGCAGCCCAAAGTTGTCGGCGCACAAAAATATTACTGGAGACCATGATTGATGACTCTTGGCTATGGATGTGTCCCATTGGAGAATATTCATCCATGGGGTGAGGGGAAGACTAGGGTCAAAGGGGAAATGAATTAGGTATTTTAGTGTTGGCTACACCCAGCTAACGCTAACATGGCCATTCCTAATAAAACATTTTTTTTTTTATTCTGAGAGATGCGGCTAGAGACTTATTATTTGAATGCTGTTGGATTTGTTGGAGTCCTGACATCTGCATTAGACTTTTGATTCAGGTGGAGGGAGACAGAGAGACGCTTTGTTGTAGTTCATTTTCTCTGCTTTAATTGAGTTCTTTCTCCTAAAAGGCTTGCTTTCAATGCCTGATATTTATTCTGTGTCATCTCTTGTAGGAATCACGTGACTTGTTAACTCATACACAAAGCATTGTCCCTGTTGCTTAGGACAAATGGCATCATTTTAATGTGCTGCAGATGTCTATAATGGTGCATCCAGACATTGAAAACCTTCCAAACAAGAAAACTTTTGCTAGTGAAACCAGCACGCTACAGTCTCGAGCTGGAAATCAGTTCAGTCCATAATTGCATACTTGGTCATCAAGTTAAAAAAGCCCCAAATTTCCATTTTAGGTACATTGTGCAGATGTTTGGTCATTAGGACACTTTTATCTTCTGCTGCTCATATTCAGTTTGTTCCTGCCTCATTTGCAAACACTTTTAAGTAACAAGAGTATACATGATTATGTATAAATTATTTAAAGCATAATGAGTGGCTACGTTAAAAACATGCTTTGTCCCAAATAATTGTGATGGTATCATTTCGTTTGCTATTTTGTTTGATAAATCAATGCATACATGACTGCACTATAAAATAAATATAAAGTTCTCGTTGCTGGCTTGAATTGAGTGTTGGGCAGGATCAGCCCTGTTACAGGTAGATCTCACTTACCAGCCATGTCCATTGCTAAGCGACACAGTTCTTTTCCAAAAAGCAAAATCTTTTTCAAAGGGAGAACCATGATCTGGATGATTGAGAATCTCCATTGACAGATGGAGCAGAAGCAAAATAATATTAATTCGAAATTAGAGCTACGTCATTTTTTTTAACAACTGTGGTGGCGCAGTTAGAATGCAGTAGTGCAGGCTAATTCTGCCAACTGCCGACAGTTCGATTCTCACCAGTTCAAGATTGACACAATATTCCATCCTTCCGAGGAAGGTAAAATTAAGACCTAGATTGTTGGGGGCAATATGCTGACTCTGTAAACCGCTGAGAGCAGCAGTCGCCAACCGGTGGGCCATGGCCCACTGGTGGGCCATGAGAAAATTTTGGTGGGCTGCAAAGAAATCTCACCCCCAGAGCGCACCCCCCCAATCCAGGCTGTGCTGAAACACAATGCTGGGCTGCCCACATGGCCCGCAGGAATGCTCCCCACCCACTCACTCCTTACCCGGCAAACTTGCCTGCTAAAATTACTATTTTTCCTTTTTCCGACCATCATCTGTTCTGCTGTGCCAGGAGATTTAGATTAGCTAGGAAGCAGGAAATGGTTGCTTTCTAGCTAGTCTTTAGATCTTCAGCTCTGCTTTTAAGCACAGCCGAACCTCCCTTTTAAGCACAGCCGAACTTATTGCAGACTCACAGCAAGCAAATTTGAGAGACTGAGCTAGCCAATGGCAGATAGATCACTGAATGATTCTGTGAGCAACTCTGCGTGCCTGCTTTGCCTGATTTGGGGTAAAAATTGCTCTTTTTTAAATAAAAAATTCAATGTTTACATACATGGTGTGTTGTGAGTTAATTTTGTGAGTTTGCTTGCAAGCAAATTTTATGTGACAGACTGAGTTACCCAATGGCAGATAGATTGCTGAATGAATCTGTGATTCTGTGAGCAACTCAATCCGCCTGCCTGCTTTGCTTGATTTTGGGTAAGTTTCTCTTTTTTTATAAAAAATTCAACATTTATATAAATATTTATAATATTTACATACAAGCCATGCCCAGCCAGTCACATGACCACCAAGCCACACCCACAAATTAGGCCACACCCACAGAACCGGTTAGTGGTCCCCGGGATCTAAAATTATGAGTCTGGTGGTCCCTGAGGTCCAAAAGGTTGGTGACTCCTGGCTTAGAGAAGGCTGTAAAAGCACTATAATAAAGCGGTATGTATGTCTAAATGTTATTGCTATTTTCCCCATTCTGTTAGGATTTTAGAGGCACCTGAATAGTTGTATTACTGACAATTAATATCTAGCATGCGAATGTCATCATAACATTGAAAGTAAGCTACAGAATGCATAATTGTTACTGTCCAGTTAGGATAGATTATTAGTGTCAGGCTCCAGTCCCGACAACGTCTTGAGATACGGCGCTCAGATTTCCCATATACAATTTCAATCCTGTTTTATGTTTTCCCTTCTGATGTTTCTGCTATAAGAGACAAGGTGTGTGTGTGTGTGTGTGTGTGTGTGTGTGTGTACACATTCATGGACCCCTTACAGTATACCTGTGTGTTTCTGTGTTTGAGAGTGGCATTTGCTGATGGGGCATTCATATTATCAGGGTGATTATCTTATTTTACACACAATTTTAATCAATAGCTATTTAATTAATATTAATATATAGGTAAAGAATTTAGCTTCAGGGAGGGAGACATACACAGAGATAAAATTCATGACTTAAACAGAAGGAATGAGTAGCATTTTTTATCTCACTGCAGCAAAAGAAAGATTCTGTAATAAAATTGTTAATTTTCACAGGGCTGTTTATGAATTATGAATTAAGATAATCTGGATTGATTTGTTCTTTGATGCGTGACTTTATTTTGTTGGCAATCTACAATAAATGTGTCCGTGTGTGTCCATGTGTGTGTGTATTCATAAAGACACACATTCATGCACACATTTATTGGCCAGAGATGAGTGAATCATTAGTACTTGATTTCAGCTGGAGTTCACAATTCCAGTTATGACAAGTTGGGGAAAGTAGGTGTCACACAGGACTTTGGCCTGTATTCATAATCTTTCTGCCTACTCTTAGACAGAAGAGTAGCTCCTTAATTGGGAGACGTCTTCTTTTGAGCTAAATGAGTTATTTTTGTTAAATACAGATTGATACTTTAGCTGTTACCATATACCAGTAGAGGGCATATATGCTTTGAAAATAAACTACTACATAGAGGTAGAGTCTTAATAACAGAAGTTATACTGATTTTGGAAGTTCCTTTGCCTAGCTACAGAAGAAAATTAGGTTTAGAAATTCATAAAATAAATTCCACCAAATTAGAGATATTTCTTCAGGTACAGATGGATAAATATCAGTATTGCAATGAATGAATGAATTCTTTATTGGCTAAGTGTGATTAGACACACAAGGAAATTGTGTTGGTGCATATGCTCTCAGTGTACATAAAAAGAAAAGATACATTTGTCAAGAATCATAACAACTTAATATATAAGTACAATACTTAATAGTCAGTCGTAGGGTACAAATAGGCAATCAAATCATACTAGGAAACAGTCAATATAAATCGTAAGGGTACAAGCAACAAAGTTACAGTCATACAGTCACAAGTGGGAGGGGATGGGTGATAAGGAGTGATTGAGAAGATTAACAGTAATAGTAGTGCAGACTTTGTAAATAGTTGGACAGTGTTGAGCGAATTATTTATTTAGCAGAGTGATGGCGTCCGGTAAATATTGTTCTTGTGTCTAGTTATTCTGGTGTGCAGTGCTCTATAGCATCGTTTTGAGGGTAGGAGTTGAAGCAGTTTATGTCCAGGATGTAAGGGGTCTGTATTGGAAACTGGACAAAAATTGCCCAGACAAAAGGGAATCAAAAGATGGTCTTGAAATGGACCAGAGCCACGCATGTGATCCATCTGGGAATGAATCCAAGCCACTCTGTTCAACAGCTGTTTAACTAATTCCTCTATGTGGCTCCGAAGATGACCACTCAAGCCACATGTCCTAGCAGGAATAGGGTGATCCTGAACAGGGCTGCTAAGCAACATATGGTGGATGCAATAAGGGTGGATCAATAATGATGTTTCACTAATTTTATCACCACGAGATAGGCCTTAATGGCAGCTGTAAGTTGTGTCTGGTCAGAGTCATCCTTTGTCTTCCTCTAGTGGGTGCTCTAGATGTCTCTTAACCCTTTTCAAAATCCATAGCTCCTCTATGAACCAGTTCTGCCTCATTAAGCAGAAGATAAAGAAAGTCTCATTCTCTCTGATAGATGAGGATGTTTTCAGTCTCTTTTCCATAGAAGAAGAAGACATGCTGATGCTGAAATTTCAAGATGAAGCTGCTTTTGCAGCTGAGATTCGTGATAGCCAGCTTTGGGTGTGGGGGGGACTGTTACGACATCTGATTCAAGACAGGCTGAGGTTGGAGGCCAAGGAACAGGCTGTTTTCCTGCTGATGACTAAGTTGCAATCAATGTGTAATCTTATGGAGACTAATCATGGCAAATTATGTTCTGAGATAGAATCAAATCATGTGAAATTGGCTCTATTGAGCAGCAGGGAGAGATGGCAGCCATCTCTAAATATATTTGTACAGTGGCCATCCAGACACAGCAGCAAAATCTGAGAAATTTATTACAAATTATTATAAAATTGTCTCTCCAACTCAATGATTCCAACAGTGAAAAAAAACCTGGCTAGATCACTCTATTCTAGCTCTGCTTTCCCACCCCCTATCAATTGATTTCATCTAAGTTCAGTTGCCAAATATTTAATATATATGTTTGTATTTATTTAATCATATCTTTACAGCTGCCCATGTCACATGAAAATTACTCTGGGCTTCATACAGCACAATTAAAAAACAAATACATCAAAACACACTTTAAAATAATGGTTATAAAGGTAGGAAAGATCACAGATGATCAATACAGTAGTTGTATGCCACAAATTGGAACCATTTCTTTAATTAGTTCTCATGCACTGCCTGGATATCCAAAATAGTATTACAATTTTTTAAAAAATACAAAAATTGTCAGCAGCAGTCTGTGACTTTTGATGTTCATAATAGTATGGTGATGGCTATATTGACTCAATTATCAAAACCCAATCTGCATTTGAATATCTAATCAATACATTTTAATGATCTTTCTTTGTAATTGACAGATCTAATTTGATAAATCAAAACTGAGAAACAGTTTTCAAGACTTGTATTTAAGAACCAAATGCTGCCTCTTTGAAATGGCAGATATGACACTGAATCATAAACTAGCCAATCATATTTAAGCCTCAAATATTGTGCTGATCAATCTGCCCATGTAACTAGTTCACAAATTAGAGCTTTTGAAAACTCAGAAAAGTAAGTAAATTAAGTTAATCATGAATAAGGATTACGAAAGAAAACAAGTAGCTAAGACAGAAGAGTCATCTAGCCTTAACATCTACCTCTTCAGATAGAATCTGAAAAAATCTAAATCATATTAGTCCTGTGACAGATAATGCACAAGACCCAATATTACATGATTTTTAAAAAATGACAGAGCATGCTATTTGATAAAAAATACAGAGCAAGACCCACTTCCTTATGGCACTGAATGAAAGTGTTACCTAATCAGATAATGAAACCTAGCAGGAAAACAACTAAGCTCAGAGAATACCAAGGATTCCATCGTTGAATCCTGAAGGATTCTCCTCTATTGGTTAAAAAATTAGTCAAAATTGATGGATATATACTGCATCAGAATCAATTTACTTTTTTTCTGAGGGAAACAACAACTTTTATTGAAATATGTTGGTTTTATTTTCTTTAGAAGAAACTGGAGAGTAATTGGAATGGATTGACCAATGATAAGGGAGGGCTGGAGTTACTTCAATCAATCTCTAAATTTTCTCTGAGAGCCCTGATAATTGTTGTTTTTCTATTTCTGTTTGTAAGTCCCATTCATGATCCTCAAAATTATTAGGGTTTGGAAATGGAGTTAATTTACTTACTGTCCATTTTTTGCTGTTTGGCTGTCTTGGAAGAATGCTGTGAGGCAGGACTGGTTCTGTAAGAATTTCTTCCTTTCCCCCCACCCCTCCATTTTCCCAAGTCAGAAGTCCTTTCCCTTCCCTTCCCTTCAAGTGATACCATTTGCTTACTTTAGTAACACTTAATCAGCACAGATTTTGGTGATTGACTCTTCTATTTGTACTGCAATTACTTTAATAATGTAACTGTATTGCATTTTTTAAAAGGTTTATGATAATTACTGATCTATGTATTTTGTTGTTGTGCTACCTGGACCAAAGGCCATAATAAAAAATGTTGTGTCTTTATGTTTAATGTTTTAAAGAAAACAAAGGGATAAATCAATCTCTGGCAGTATACTAATATTTTTTTTTTTGCTCTAATGTGGTCCTCTGCATCTTATATTAATTTTTGTTTGCTTTTAACAGACATTTTTCTGTTCATTTTTTTGTTTTCCCCAAAATTTCTTCTGTTAACTTCCTTGATCTGTGTGAGAATATTATGCACCGTAGTACAGCATCCAAAGGACTGGTGGTATTTTAAGCTTTTGCCAAATTTAAATAGATAGCTAATTATTTTTTGAAAGTTTCCTCCCTTATGCTATTTTAGTCCCTTAGGTTACCAGCTACAGTGATTTAAAACTGTACAAAAATCCTGCTAGTGTTAACATAAATATTTTCATTCAATAATTTGTATAGGTGAAACAATATGAAAGGGTAAATTATGCTGAAACTATTTTGGTTTTTGTAGAAACAGACTTTAATTGGCTTTACTTCTCAGGTGTACTTTCCTAAGTGTACTTATGTATAGAATTAAAAAAGAATGAAAATGAAACAATTCTTTGCCAACAGACTAAAATTAGGGCTTCTGGGAACAGCTAAACTCATAACAACTGGGTTTCTTTTTTCCTAGATAGCTCAGTTAAGAGTTTCATATGAAGTACAGTTAATGCAGCTAGTTATGTCTAGCTTAATGAAGAGAAGGATTAGGGGGGAATATGATAACAGTCTTCTAGTACTCGGGGAGCTGTCACAGAGAAAAGATAATCTGTTAATCTAAAAATAATGAGAAATTTTCTGACCGTGAGAAAAATTAATCAATGGAATAGCTTGCCCCCCACAGTTGTGGGTGCACCACAGGTGTGGGATTCCTCCAGTATAACAACCAGTTTGGTGATGTGTGCTTTGCGCATGTGCTCTGCATTTTAAAAAGCCCATGCTTACCTTCAACTGCAGCCTCTGTGGATAAAACAGTTGAGGCACGGAAGAGGATGCCACATGAATCAGCTGTGCTCTAAACAAAGGAAATAAAGCACAAAAAAGAGCAGGGGCAGGCAGGTGGGCCCACATGCTCGTCGCAGCAAACTGGTTCGGAGCCAGCTGATCATCAGAACAAGGGGTTCGCTCAAAATGGTCCAAGCCAATAGAATCCCACCCCTGGTGTTCCATCACTGGAGTTTTCAAAAATAGACTGGATAACCGTTCCTCCAGGATGATAGAAGGTGGGTGGAGTGGAAGCCCTGTGATTCTATGTTCAATAAAGAAAGAAAAGTGTTCATCCATTGCAAGTGGGTTTAGTACATCATTGATTTTTTTCAATGTATTTAAATATAATGAAATAAAATTCCAGAAAGTGACTGCTTTAATCTGTTGCAGAAAAAAATGAGAACAGAGTTATGATACCTTAAAGTTCTATACATTTGGCAGAATTTTTCAAAGACTCCAGCATATATTTGGTTACCTTCCTTAGCCTCTGCTGAATAAAACTATAATTTTTGCCTAGTGGTTAAACCCCCGGGCTAGAAAGCCGGAGACAGTGAGTTCTAGCCCTGCCATAGACATGAAAGCCAATATTATTAATGTATTTAATTTTATGCCAGCCATCTCACCAAGGGGCAATTTTAGGCATCTTACAACCAAGTAAGAACAAGATGAAACATTAAAATAATAAATGTTGACTAAAATATGTTTAATTTTTAAATAAAGTTTATCCAGAAGCTGGCATGGAATATCATCTGTGAGATTGAAAACCCCAGTCTTCAAATATTAGTGTAATTTGGGTAATAACAGAAACAGAATCCATGTGGACTTTAATTCTTCAATATATTTAAAAGCAATACTTATATAAATAGTAGTATCATATGAAGTTGTGGTATTTATAGTCCTCATGTTAAAAAAAAAACCCATTGTAAGAAGGTACTTGTAATTTCACCTCTATGGAAATTTATTTGATGTTTATGTGCACTGTAAGAAGAGCTCATGAGAGGTTAATTAATGTACATGAGTGACAAAACAGGTTTTCAACCTGACTAGTGTAATAGCTTTGCAAAGTTGTAAAATAATGTACTGAGCAAAATCTATGATAATCTAATTTCTGGCCACTGAGTGGCCAGAAACAAATAAACAAAACATCACACTATTCATAGAAATAATGAACTTCTTAAAGCTTGTAGACTATAAATATTCTGCAGGCCTTAAACAGAACTGGCAGACAAATGATAGGTAAATATATACAGTATATACTGTACATGCTAAATAAGCATAAATTAACATATACACTCAAGCTTCTTAGCTTTACTTACTCAAATAATTTGTTCAGTTTAAGGCAGTGGCCCCCAACCTTTTTTGTGCCACGGCCTGGTACCGGCTTCACAAAATGATCCGTGGCGCAGTACCGGCATCAGCACGCATGACAAGGCAAGGCGAGCCAAGCAACCAGCCAGCCAACCGTCTCCCGGTTCTCCCCACAACCTTTAACTCCTCCTTTGTACCATTTTTGTCCTTTTTTAATCTCCTCTGCCAACGGGACGGCTCTTCATTCGAAGCCCCCCCCCCCATGAAACTAAGGTGCAAGGATTCCTTCTGGACCCAAACGCCGCTTTCCAACTGGAAAAGCTCACCCGGAAGCACTTTCTCATTGAAACAAGATGGTGGCGCCCAGCAAACCGGCGGCCCAGTAGAAAATGATCCACGGACCGGTACTGGTCTGGGGCCCCGTGGTTGGGGACCCCTGGTTTAAGGAGTCCAGTTCTCCCCTACTCAAATGATGGTGGAGTCAAAGATTTTTGAGGCCTTCTTATAGCCAGTCATAAAAGAGGATCTAGTCGCAAGGATGCCTCAACTTATGAATATCATGACTTAACAATAGAAATTCCAAGGTCCATTATAGTTGTAAGTCAAGGACGACCTATAACAGCTTTAAATCAGGGGTGGGATTCAAAAAATTTCCACTACTGGTTCTATGGGTGTGGCTTGGTGGACATGGCAGGAGAAGGATAGTGTAAAATCTCCAGTCAGAGGTGGGATTTGCCAGTTCTCGAAACTACTCAAAATTTCCACTACTGGTTCTCCAGAACTGGTCAGAACCTACTGAATACCTCTTCTGCTTTAAATGTATAGAAAGAGAAATGTTAAGCTTTTCAAACTGTTTCAAGTGGCTATATGGAAAATCTTGTCAAGTTGCACAAGAGACTCAATCCATATTTCTAATTTGTGTGATGTGCTTAAACCATGGTGTGTTGCATAAACCACAAGTAATGAGATACATGCAACATGCTGAAATGGTGTGCTTATTATTTTTCAAGATGAGGGTATATTTAGGTGGCATCGCCAAGGCCATACTCTCACAGGTGGTACCTAAGACAAAATAAAAATAATTAAATGTACAATTAAATTCAATCAAAATTAAGTTCAGTTAGTTAAATACAATCACATTGAACATTTCAATGTGGTAGTAGCTGTTAGAAATGCTTTACGGGCGACAACTGAGACATTCAGAAACTATATGTGTATCGTATATTATGGCCTCAGATTATATGTTATTGTTGTTGTTAGTCACGAAGTCATGTCCGACCCATCACAACCCCAATGGACAACGTTCCTCCAGGCCTTCCTGTCTGCTACCATTCCCCAGAGTCCATTTAAGCTCATGCCTACTGCTTCAGTGACTCCATCCAGCCACCTCATTCTCTGTCATTCCATTCTTCTTTTGCCCTCAACTGTTCCCAACATTAGGCTCTTTTCCAGTGAGTTCTTCCTTCTCATTAGGTGGCCAAAGTATTTGAGTTTCATCTTCAGGATCTGGCCTTCTAAAGAGCAGCCAAGGTTTATCTCCTCTAGGACTGACCGGTTTGATTGCCTTGCTGTCCAAGGGATTCGCAAGAAACTTCTCCAACACCATAGTTCAAAGGCTTCAATTCTTTGGTGCTCAGCCTTCCTTATGGTTCATATATTTTCAGATTATATACATTTGGTTTAATCATGAGCCAAAACTAAAAGAAAAGGCACTTTTCACTCTTTTTGTAATGTGTAAATCAATCATTCATGGCAACAATGTACACTGCTCAAAAAAATAAAGGGAACACAAAAATAAGACATCCTAGATCTGAATGAATGAAATATTCTTATTAAGTACTTTGTTCATTACATAGTTGAATGTGCTGACAACAAAATCACACAAAAATTATCAATGGAAATCAAATTTAGCAACCCATGGAGGTCTGGATTTGGAGTTACACTCAAAATTAAAGTGGAAAAAAAACACTACAGGCTGATCTAACTTTGATGTAATGTCCTTAAAACAAGTCAAAATGAGGCTCAGTAGTGTGTGTGGCCTCCATGTGCCTGTATGACCTCCCTACAATGCCTGGGCATGCTCCTGATGAGGTGGCTGATGGTCTCCTGAAGGATCTCCTCCCACACCTGGATTAAAGCATCCCCCAACTCCTGGATAGTCTGTAGTGCAACGTGGCATTGGTGGATGGAGCGAGACATGATGTCCCAGATGTGCTCAATTTAATTCAGGTCTGGGGAACGGGCGGGCCAGTCTATAGCATCAATGCTTTTGTCTTGCAGGAACTGCTGACACACTCCAGCCACATGAGGTCTAGCATTGTGCATTAGGAGGAACCCAGGGCCAACCGACTACCTAATGGCAGTCAGGCTACCTCTGGTGAGCACATGGAGAGCTGTGCGGCCCCCTAAAGAAATGCCACCACACACCATTACTGACGCACTGCCAAACCAGTCATGCTGGAGGATGTTGCAGGCAGCAGAACGTTCTCCATGGCGTCTCCAGACCCTGTCACATCTGTCACATGTGCTCAGTGTGAACCTGCTTTCATCTGTGAAGAGCACAGGGTGCCAGTGGCGAATTTGGCAATCTTGGTATTCTCTGGCAAATGCCAAACATCCTGCACAGTGTTGGGCTGCAAGCAAAACCCCCACCTGTGGACGTCGGCCCTCATACCACCCTCATGGAGTCTGTTTCTGACAGTTTGAGCAGTCACATGCACATTTGTGGCCCGCTGGAGGTCATTTTGCAGGGCTCTGGCAGTGCTCCTCCTGTCCCTCCTTGCACAAAGGTAGAGGTAGTGGTCCTGATGCTGGGTTGTTGCCCTCCTACGGCCTCCTCCACATCTCCTAATGTACTGGCCTGTCTTCTGGTAGCACCTCCATGCTTTGGACACTACGCTGACAGACACAGCAAACCTTGCCACAGCTCGCATTGATGTGCCATCCTGGATGAGCTGCATTACCTGAGCCACTTGTGTGGGTTGTAGACTCCGTCTCATACTACCACTAGAGTGAAAGTACTGACAGCATTCAAAAGTGGCCAAACCATCAGCCAGAAAGCATAGGAACTGAAAAGTGCTCTGTGGTTACCACCTGCAGAACCATTCCTTTATTGGGGATGTCTTGCTAACTGCCTATGCTTTCTGCTTGTTGTCTATTCCATTTGTACAACAGCATGTGAAACCGATTGTCAATCAGTGTTGCTACCTAAGTGGACAGTTTAATTTCACAGAAGTGTGATTGACTTGGAGTTACATTGTGTTGTTTAAGTGTTCCCTTTATTTTTTTGAGCAGTATATTTTAAGCCAGTGTCAGAATTGTGATTCCATTCAGAGTGCACAATACCACAATATGTCAAAATGTCATGGCAGGCAAATCCCACATTTTCCTATGTGCATTGATATTACATATATGTACAAAAGATTGGATCCTGACATCACAATTACCCTTGTGCAAATTTTGGCACACATCCCCATGGCACTTCTCTCCAAATCTATTCCACAAAAATTAGCATTCCTAGTAAAGTGGCTTCTATGGAGGCAGCTGTTTGCACAAAGTACTTTAGAAAACCTTTAAAATAATAACACCAAATTTGTGTGAGAGAATGTCCATTCTCTCCTCCAAAAGATTGATATAGTCCTATTTCATTGTCCACTTGCAGGTCCCAAACTAGTTTATCTTTTGACCCATCTATTTAGTATAGAATAGAATAGAATAAAATAGAATAGAATAGAATAGAATAGAATAGAATAGAATAGAATACTTTATTGGCCAAGTGTGATTGGACACACTTGGACACAAGACAAAAGGAATTTGTCTTGCTGAAAATACTCTCAGTATACATAAAGAAAAGGTACATTCGTTAAAGAATCAAGAATCATAACGTACAACACTTAATGATAGTCATAGGGTACAATCAACAATCAAATCATACGAGGAAACAGTCAATATAAATTGTAAGGATACAAGCAACAAAGTTACAGTCTTACAATCACAAGTAGGAGGGGATGGATGATAAGGAGAGATGAGAAGATTAACAGTAATAATAGTGTACACTTTGTAAATAGTTGAACAGTGTTGAGGGAATTATTTGTTCAGCAGAGTGATGGCTTTCGGGAAAAAACTGTTCTTGTGTCTAGTTATTCTGGTGTGCAGTGCTCTATAGCATCGTTTTGAGGGTAAGAATTGAAACAGTTTATATCTGGGATGTGAGGGGTCTGTAAATATTTTCACAGCTCTCTTTTTGACTCATGCAGTATACAGGTCCTCAATTGAAGGCAGGTGGGTAGTAATTGTTTTTTCTGCGGTCCTAATTATCCTCTGAAGTTTATTATTAATTAATTAAATTAAATTTTTCCCTTATTTCTCTTCACATATGTTTTGTAAATCATTAAATATTCATTTTGTTACATTTATTTATTGACAAGCATTCCACTGAATTACGATAGCTATTTTATCAAACATTTTAATCATACATTGTTTCATATTTTCTAAAATTATTTCTTTTTCTAATATAATAATACTATCTTATGTACCTTTGCAGAATTCCTTTTTCCATTAAATTTTCACCCATTATCTCTAAATAGGCCCTGTTTCTCTATATTTTGTTTCTGTCCTTTATAACTTCTTTTCCTTTCTTTCTTCCCTCTCATCTTCTCTCTCCCCTTTTTACCCCCTTGTCTGTCTCCTTCTAATTCTCTCTTCTGCATTTCCCTCTTCCATTGCTTTCTGATTTTATACTTATTTTTCACTTTTTTGGGGAGTTGTTTTTCCCAATCTTAAACTTTCCATTCTCTTTCCCCCCCTCACCTAAGATTACTTGTTCATTAAAGATGGCTTCTTCTTTGTCGCAATCTTCTTGTACTGCAGGCATTTCTTGTTGTTTCTCATAATTCCAAATCTCCATTTCTAAAAACTGAAATACGAAACCCAAAGAACCTCTCCCTTCTTGTGCATCTTCTTTGTACTTTTTAAGTTCCATTTTCAGTTCTTCTAAAAGTGGAGCCATTTTAAAAAGTTTTAAACAACCACCCAATTGATTTTAGTCATTCAAATACAATAACCAAAAATCCAGAAATCATCAAGTAATCCAAATAGTCCCAAGTTATTTCTTATTTTTTTCCCCACTTTCTCTTCCTGGGGATTTTGTTGCAATATTTCAGTTAAAATGTATCTTTTGGAAGTCTTGTTGAGATTTTGCTGTAAGTTTTTTTTAATTCCAGGCAGTCTCCTCCCTTCCAGATCCTGCCCTTTTATTCTTTTTCTCTCCTTTCCCGTTTTCAAAAGCTTTTGATTATCCAGAAATCTTTATTATCCCTTTGATTTTTTATTTTCAGCATTAAATGCCTATTAATGTCAAAGTGGATTTTTTTCCAATTTCTTGCTTAAGTCTCTTAGCTGTCAGTATAGGAAAAGGAGAAAAAAAAACCCAAATCTTTTCCCTTTTCTCTCTCCTTCGCAGCTTAAAAATCTTCTTAGAGAACAATGTTATTATTTTTTTAATTGTTTCAGTTCCAGGGTACCTTATTTGTTGCTTTTGCTGTTTGACCCGGTCAATCAAAACTTTCTCTTCTTATCTTCCTCCTGCACATTCTTTTCCGGTTGAGTTCTTCTTTGTGGTGGCCATTTCTGACCACCGCTACAACCACCATTGGGAAAGGGAGTAATAGCCAGCTGGGGAGGAGAAATGCGGCTCTCCTCATCACTGCAGGCAGTCTCCTCCTTCACCACCTCTACGGGATGGCTTAGCCCCGAAACCAGCTGGCTCGGGGCACTCCAGCAGTGAGCATGGATCGAAGCCTCACAGAGACAAGGTTTCGGTCTCTCCCGAAGAAGCTCAAACCGGAAGTTCCAGCAGTTTGAGCTTTCTTAGTTGGTGCAGAAAGAACATTCTTTGTTGTGCTTTTTTGATATTTTGATGTTAGGTGTCCATTTTAGGTCATGTGATATAGTACAACCTAGAAATTTGAAAGTCTCTACTGTTGATACTGTGTTGTCTAGTATTGTAAGAGGTGGTAGTATGGGAGGGTTTCTTCTAAAGTCTACCACCATTTCTATGGTTCAGTTCCAGATTGTTCCAGTTACACCACGAGGCAAGTTGTATAACCTCCTGTCTATATGCAGATTCACCGTTGTCTCGAATGAGACCAATCACTGTTGTGTCATCAGCAAACTTCAGTATTTTAACAGATGTTTATTAAAATTATAAATGGAGAACAGAATATGAAAGCCTGCAAATAATTATTTATTGTGTTCATAAAACTCTGACCATGTCAACATATGTACCATTACAGAACCGCAATTATTAAAAATCAAATTTAACATTTGTATAATGCAGTCCTCTTTAACCTTCACATTATTATTGGCTTGCTTAATTCGGTGAGCCATCCTATTCTGTTCTCACATGTTTGATCCCATTTCCAGTGGACACTGGTGGGCAGTCAAGTGTTTTTCAAAGTAATTGGGTACATTTACACATTCCCTGAATTAAACAGCTTGGTAGCTGTAGTTGCCATAGCAAAGAAGTTGAGTGTTCCCTTGAGGGGAGCAATAATTATGGTGATTATAATATGTTGGGAGGGGGCATGCTCTTTTTCTTTCTTTTTGGAGTCGCTATCGCAAGTCTTTTTATTCGGGTCCAAAGTACAATGTGAATGACATATTAATTGTATTTGAGGAGAAGCAAAGGCTGCTCTTTTACCAGGAAAATTACTGTGAAAGAAAGCCTCAAAGGCGCAACAAAGAACCAGCATAATGCTTCAATGATAGCAAAAATAAAGGCACGCTGGGAAGTGCAAACCAAATGTATGTCAGTATCAGTAGAATATATTCAAGGTTGTGCAGGTATCTGGAAAATATTGGCTCTTCTTTTGAAGGTCCTGGTCTCTGTGCCATTGAGGAATAACACAGATCTCTGTTCAATTTCAAGTTTGTAAGGATCCATGTAATGTGTTACTAGAATCCTGAGGTTTCTCTGCTGGATTGGGAGCAAAAGGCAAACATAGGTGCAGAGTAGATGACCCACTGCAAGAGAGCACTGAACCACTCCAAATGAGGACTATCTTGTATTAACCAAGTCAGGTCAAAGGGTTTCACAACATAGCATTAAAAGTTGCATCACCTGTAAGGGGATACAAGATCCCAAGGGAGGAGAATGGGAGATTTGCCAAACAGTCAGTAAGAGTTGAAATACTAAAAAGAGCAAGAGATGATGGATAGATACAGAATACTTCTTAATATGGGAATTGCTTGATTAAGGGTTAGAAAATAGAGGTAGAAAGTAGAAACTGGGAAAATATTATTATGTATACTGCTACATAATATAATACAGTATAACTATTATGTATACATAAATGTTAGAAGTTGAAAGATTATTATCATGTATATCTAAACTGTATTATTATTGTTATTAGTATTGTGTATAAAGTAAATTGACCCAGATAATACACTGTTCACCAGGCACTTGTGTATGTTAAAGAAAAAAACATATTTTTTTTAAAAAAGTTGCATTACCCTCCCCATTGCACTGGAGTGGCTCAGATGATAGAGAGACATCAAGGAAGGCCTCTTCTGACAACTAAGTTAGATTAGAACAATACGGGGCAATGGAGGCATTCCTGGTCCTTGTGACAGAATACATTAAACCAATGAGTTGTAATTTCTATAGAAAAGTTTTTCAAGTCCCACAAAAGAATGGATTCACATTCTGAATATGTATGGTGATGTGGTGGACTCTCCAGCTAGAATGGAGGGGGTGCATGAAGAAGGGGGAAAGCTTAGAGTCCTTGCACAACAGGAAGCAGATAACAGATAATGAGAGTTGGAAGGGACCTTGTAGGTCATCTAGTCCAACCCCCTGCCCAAGCGGGAGACTTTACACCATTTCTGACAAATGGCAATCCAATCTCTTCTTGAAAGTCTCAAGTGATGGCGCTCCCACAACTTCCGAGGGCAAACTGTTCCAAGAGTGGATTGTTCTCACTGTCAGAAGCTTTCTCCTTATTTCCAGGTTGAATCTCTCCTTGTTCAGTTTCCATCCATTATTCCTTGTCTGACCTTTGGGTGCTTTAGAAAATAGCTTAAACCCATCCTCTCTGGGACAGCCCCTCAAATACTGGAAGACTGCTATCATGTCTCCCCTGGTCCTTCTCTTTACTAGACTAGCCAAGCCCAGTTCCTGCAACTGTTCATTGTATGTTTTAGCCTCCAGTCCCCTAATCATCCTGGTTGCTTTTCTCTGTTCTCTTTCTAGAGTCTCAACATCTTTTTTGTAATGTGGTGACCAAAACTGGATGCAGTACTCTAAGTGTGGTCTTACTAAGGCTTTCTAGAGTGGTATTAGTACCTCCCTTGATCTTGATTGTATCCTTCTGTTAATACAACTTAGGATTGCAATGCAGATCTTATCTTCCCCAGAAACCCTGAAACCCTTACCTAGAGGTTCCCAAGAAAATGCAGTCAGTTTGGTGATATTCTTGTAAATAGGCATGCAGTAATTAATTTTGATAGCTCATGGTATCATTCTGGTTGCTTGTGCATGACAAGTGCACTTAAACATGGCGTATTGCATAAACCACAAGTAGTGGAGTCATACAACATGCTGAAGCAGTGTGCTTATTGGAACAGTTTATCAAGGTCCAAACCAAGTAACCTAATGTATGGCATGCATGCATATAAGTTAGGTTAATTCAAAGAGCCATCTTATTATGTTCTTACTTCTATTGGACACAATCAATCCCTATCCAATATGGAAAGTCACTACTACAAGTAGTATATTTGTATTTATTTACTAACATTTTCTAAGCTACTCTAATATCATAGTGAAACGCAATAAGAAAAAGGATTTGATGCACAGTAAAATTTCAATCTTTTTTTTAAAGCCACATAAATGTGCCATGCACCAATCAGCAGTCTGATCTTAGTATTCCCCTCAAGATGTTTTAATAGCTCTACAGAAACTCAACAAAATTGCCAGTCATGATGTTCAAGGGTAAATTGTCCATAAAATGGAGGCCAACACTGAGAAAACCCAGGGGGCTCTGCTGGTACAATTCTTTCATAATTATGTTTAATAAACTTTTATCCAAGTCATTTATATATGTGTTGAAGAGCACAGAATGTAGAATTAAGATCTGTAATGCATCACTTTAAATTTACAGCTTAACACAAAACCATAGAAATATATTCATTGGGCATGATTATTAGATTAGTTTGGCATGATGTATTCTTGATAGATCAATGCTGGCTTTCTGCTAAACTATGTATTTTTTCCTAAATGCTCATGCTCTCTTGAATAATTTGTTCCAGTTTTGCCTACTATTTTTAATTTATTTATTGTCTTTATTATTTTATTTGTACCCTGGAGTTCTGTTAGTAAATGGGCAGCTATATAAATTTGTTCAATAATAAATTTTTATATCAGACCAATAAAGGCAGATATAAAAAAAGAAATGTCTATAAATATTAAATATCCATCTGTCTGTCTGTCTAAAACATTTATCTAGGTATCCATCTTTCAGCCAGTTCTATGCAGCTTCCAATTAGAATTTTTTTTACAAAATGTTACCATGTTTCTCACAAAATAAGGCCGGGCCTTATTTTTTTTGACCCCCCAAAAAACGGCTAGGCCGTCTTTTGGGGGTGACTTAATTTCCCCCCCTTGCATCCTCGGGCGGGCGGGCAGTGATGGCTTGGATTTTGACCTCAGTGTTGGTGGGGCACTTCGTATCAGGAGACCTTCTGCCACGGTTGCTTTCCCTTCTTCCTGTGCTGCCACGGCATTTAGAGCAACGCCGTGGTGTTTGGTGCAGCCACACGGCATTTGGCACAGCCACGTGGGGCCGGCCAGGGCTCCTCCCTGCAACCGGAGCCCGGCGGAGACACTCGGCTTCAGGCACTCCTATCACCGCCTTTCTGGGCATTGTTCGAAGGCAGAGCCCATTCTTTTAAAAACAATGTCCTACTATGACAAAGCCTCCCCTGCCCAAGAGGGCAGCTCAAAGCCACTTGGGGAGGCGAATCTCCTGGGGCCGCAGCACAAGATCGGCCCACCCCAGGAGAAGCACCCAGCTGCCCTCCTTGCCTGGTGTCAGGCAGAGCGCAAAGAGCTTCACCTGGGGCACCCAGTGCAGCTGACAGGCGGGCCCTCCTCTATCACTGCCTTGGGCAGCCTCTCACGGTGGCCCCTTTGGGTTCGGGCTGGAGGAACATGAGAAGCCAAGCTTGGGTCAGCCCGGCTCTTTTGCTTGGCAGGTGGGCACGCACCTGCGGCTCGCTTTCCTGGCTCTGCCCAGCCTGCCCAGCTCAGATGCGGCCCTGGAGGGATGAGCGGAGGGCCCAGTGGTGAGGTGCTTGCTGCCCTGGCAAGAGCTTCACTGTGAGGCAGGAGGGCCTGCCTGTCAGCTGCACTGGGCACCCAGGTGAAGCTCTTCACGCTCTGCCCAGCGCCAGGCAGGGAGGGCGGCTGGGAGCTTCTCCTGGGGTGGGCTGATCCTGCGCTGCGGCCCCAGGAGATTCACCTCCCCACATGGGGTTGGGCTGCCCTCTTGGGCAGGGGAGGCTTTGTTGTAGTAGGGCATTGTCTTTAAAAGAATGGGCTTCGCCTTCGAACGATGCCGGGAAGGCGGAGACAGGAGCACCTGAAGCCGAGTGTCTCCACCAGGTTTTGGTTGCAGGGAGGAGCCCTGGCTGCGCCAAATACCGTGTGGCTGCGCCAAATGCCATGGTGTTGCTCTAAATGCCATGGCAGCAGGGAAAGCAACAGTGGCGGAAAGTCTCCCGATACAAAGTGCCCCACCAATGCCGAGGTCCACGCAAGCAGCACATATCCGGGTATGCAACAAAAGTACTTCCTAACGGCAAGCCGCCCCCGCTATTCCCCCCCATTTCAAATGTTTAATATAGGCCTTAATTTGGGGGGAGGGGCTTAATTTCATTTTATGCCTATAAAACATGCTGGGACTTCCTATTGGGGGAGGCCGTATTGTTGGAGAAACATGGTAGAAATTATAAAACACAGCCAGGTAAAACAAACAACAACAACAACAACAAAACCAGATGCCAATCTGCTTGCCATTACCTAGCAACTATGTGTTTGTGCATGTATCTCTGTCTTTGAAACCTGAAAAAGGACAATGATCTTGCAATCTTCTAGGCCAGGGTTGTCAAACTGAGGGCCCGCGGGCCAGATGTGTCACGCGCTGGCCATACCCAGGCCCAGTTTAGGGAAGGGGAAAAAAGTCCTGATGCATCATGTGATACCACCATGATGATGTAAGTTTGACCATGTTCTAGTGGTGGCTAACCTTTTTGCCAAAAAGTGCACGTGCGACCCCCCCCCCCCCCCGCGCTGCCCCTTACCTCCACTACACATGCGTGTGCCTCCCAGCTGATTTTCGGGCCTTTTTTGGCCTCCCAGAGGCTCAAGGGAAGCCTCTGCAGCTTTTGGAGATCGAAAAATGGGCCCATTTCATCACTTCCTGTATTTCCAGAAATACAGGAAGTGATGAAATGTTTTTTGGTCTGCAAAGGCTGCAGAGAATTCTCTCAAGCCTCTGTGAGGCCAAAAAAGGCCCGAAAATCAGCTGGGAGGTACGTGCACGCGCAGTGAGGTAAGTTTGCCTGGGGCTCGCATGCCTGCACAAATGGTTTGGCATGCTACCCGTGACACATGTGCCATAGGTTTGCCATCACAGTTCTAGGCCATTTTTTCAGAAGTAGCTTGCACTGCATCAAATGAATGAATGATATGGAAGAGACCTTGGAGGTCATCTAGTCCAGCCCCTTGCTCAAGCAGGAAAACCTATACTATTTCAGATCGTATCTTCCTAGGGCTGAGAGAGAATGACTGGTGTAAATTTTCTCAGCAGGTTTCTATCCTTTAGGCAGGACTAGAATACAGCTGTCCATCCTCTTGGTCTGGATCCTTAACCACTAGGCCAAATATAAAGATCTCCACACATATCATCTAAAAGCAGCATTTCTTTCTCTCTCCCTTGGCCACATCCTTTGACAGAAAGCATGAGGAAAACAGGGTTTTGCCTAAACAAAATTAGCAACTACATTGGGACGGGGGGCCATGAAATATAATATCTCCCTATCAGAGGTGGCATTCAGCAGGTTCTGACCAGTTCTGGAGAACCGGTAGCAGAAATTTTGAGTAGTTCGGAGAACCGGCAAATACCACCTCTGACTGGCCCCACCCCTATTCTCTGTCTCCCAAGTCCCAGCTGATCAATTGGGTCTTATTTTGTTGCCCTGCACAGGAGAACGGAGCTGGAAAGCAGGTTAGTGGGGTGGGGAGGGAATGAAATTTTGCAGTAACTTTCCCTCAGAAGTGGGGAGGGAATGGGGATTTTGCAGTATCCTTCCCCTGCCACGCCCATCAAGCCACAGTCACCAAGCCACACCCACAGAACCAGAAGTAAAAAAAAATTGAATCCCACCACTGCTCCCTCTTTTGAAAACTGAGGTAACTGGAAACTAGGATCTCCCAGCTGCTGGATGTGAAGAGTACTATAGCATACTATATAGCTGCGATCCCTAAGCTTTCCAACTCTGCAGACCCACAACTGTGATGGAGGAGGGGAGAGGGGATGGTTTTGCACGCATGTGCGGCTCTTGCACAAATGCAGATTTTCATGCTTGTGCGCTCCCCTACTGCTTTTACGACCCAGTTCCCAATGGGCCACAGAGCAGTATTGAGCTGTAGGATGGAGATTGAGGAACCCTGCCGTATAGTTCAGGACTCTCCAAAACACATGGCTAGATGAGGAATTCTGGGAGCTGAAGTCCACAAGTCTTAAAGTTGCCAAGTCTGGAGGCCTCTGATATAGTTCTTCCTCTCATATAATGCCACATAATATCTTTTCCCGTTGTCAAGCTTACAGATGCTTCAACTAATTAGCCAACAGAAAAGTAAGAAAGTCTTCAGTTGTGAAGAAAAGTATTGTACCGATTGGTGGCTCTATGTTGGTCTCTCTTCATTCATATCAACTTTGCCTTCCAAAGGCTGGATGGCTGTAATTGTAAATAGGCTTAAATTACACACGAAGCCCAGTTGTATACAATTTGCCTGCTATTGGTTTATTTGATTTTATTTCCTAAATGCCCATTACAATCAAGAAGACTCTTGGCTTAAGCTAATTTTGGCTTGGTGTCGTGCAAGAACCATTGGGTTGCTTATAAAGGCAAATTATAAATCCATCATTGATTACACATTTCTGCATCTTGAACATCCATTCAAAACATTATTGCTGTATTTATGCATTTCTCTGCTACTCTTGTGCTGTTGGCAGACAAAGATTATTTTGTCATATTGATATGAAGTCCTTGCAAAGACTCATTTGTTTTTCATAATGTAATACAAGCATATATACACAACATATCTAAAATGCAGGAAAATGTGTTGGAATTGCAAATTATTGTTGAAGAAATAATACAGTGTTTGGACATGATGTCTTTCTGCCATATAGAGTCCTGCACAGAATAACATTTCATTATTTTATTTATATATTTATATTATTATTTATTTTATTTATATTTATATACACTTTCTGATTAGAGGGCATTTGCTCATAAGTTTTTTGAAAGCTGGAGATATTAGACCCAATCAATAATCTCTGGATCTAGGCTCCTACATTTCAAATCTTGAAGCCATGGCAATTTTACTGTTCTCTTCATTCAAAATGTTTATTTTCTTTATGTGGCCACCAGAGAGCAGCAGCAGTTCAGGATTATGGTCTTTTCTTAAGCAAGCCTGGTGATTAAAAAATAAGAGTTTTAAATACAAGTTACTATAGGGGGCTGTTCTTTGGTTGGTTGCTTGCTTGCTTGTATTTGGTTTAATAACTACCCAAAGTTCTGATGGAAAATTGTAGCAAAAAACATCATTGATTACACAGTAGAACAAACAACTTTGTCCTACTTATCTAGGCAGTTCAAAACAAGCTAAGGAAACAGGCATTTTCTATACACATCTTTATTTAGCTAATGAATTTGAACTTCAGGATTCCACCTTCCACTTACAGTGACTTGTTCTCCCTCAAAAATTGTCCAAAGCAATGTGAGAGGCTGCAAAGGAAATTAGGAGCTAATAAAGTTGGACATTTCCAGTGGGAAGTTCAGTAGAATCTCAGTTCTTTTTATGCATTGAAGGAGTTCCCAATAAGAGAGAATATCTGTAGCCCAGGGCTGCAGCACTGAGGAGGTGTGCTGGTGTTTATTTAGTCTAAGGTGAGCAAACATAATCATTAGACATGCCATTCTTCAGCTGTTTTCTATTTTCTGCTTGCCGATATAGCTTACTAGAGGTTTGTATCTGACCCTTGGGGTGAACAGGACATGCTGTTGCAGGCATTCATGGAGAAATAATAGCTGTTCCTTGCTACTGGTGTGTCAACATGTAAATATCTCCTATTTGCTTGCTTTCCGGAACTGATGGTATTATCTAGTTTGGTAATGAAATAATTACAGGCAAACAACGTAGATGGGAAGGAGAGGGAGGGGATGTGGTGGATTACAGGAACAAGGGAGCACAAGCTGGATAGAAGACAGAGGAAGAGAGTCAGGATAGCTACTTTATTTATTTATTTATTTATTTATTTATTTATACATTTATTTATTTTATTTTATTTTGATTTGTTAGTTGCTTACAGTTGCTTACAAGATAATAGGTATAAGTATATACATAGTTAGGAATACATGAAATGGGTACATATAAGAAAAATAAAAGAAACAATAGGACAGGGACGGTAGGCACATTGGCACGCTTATGCACGCCCCCTACAGACCTCTTAGGAAAGGGGTGAGGTCAACAGTAGACAATCTAAGGTTAAAGTTTTTGGGGTTTGGGGAAGAAACCACAGAGTCAAGAAGAGTATTCCAGACATTGACCACTCTGTTGCTGAAGTCGTATTTCCTGCAATCAAGTTTGATGCGGTTAACCTTGAGTTTGTATCTATTGTGTGCTCTTGTATTGTTATGGTTGAAGCTAAAGTATTCATTGACTGGTAGGACATTGCAATGTATGATTTTATAGACTATACTTAGATCGGACTGAAGGCGGTGTAGTTTTAGGTTTTCTAGGTCTAGAATTTGAGTCTGGTGGTATAAGGTATTCTGCAACAAGTAGAGGAGTAGAGAAGTCTTCTTGTGAAATATTTCTGGCCTTTCTCAACTGGGCTAATATCAGATATGTAATGTGGGTCCAGACTGATGAGCTGTATTCGAGTATTGGTCTAGCAAATGTTTTATATGCTCTAGTTAGTAGTGTGATATTACCAGAGGAAAAAGCTATGTAGGATTAGGTTAAAAACTCTTAATGCCTTTTTCGCTATGTAGTTACAGTGGGCTCTAGAACTTAGATCATTAGAGCTGAGTACTCCAAGGTCCTTTACAGAGCTTGGATCATCAACGAGATCTTGACTATTCAGCTTGTATTTTATTTTCTGATATATATATATTTTGCCAGTATGTAAGACAGAGCATTTATTTGTTGAGATCTGAAGTTGCCATTTGTTTGACATTCTGATACATAGTCAAGATCTTTTTGAAGGGTAGCAGTATTGTCTGTTGTATTCAACAGCTTTACATCATCAACGAAGAGAACGCAGTTGCTCTTGATATGATCACAGAGGTCATTTATGTAGATATGAAGAGAGTTGGTCCTAGAACACTGCCTTGGGGGACACCACTATTGACAGGTACAGAATTTGATAGGACGCTCCCAATTTTGACCATTTGTTGTCTTTTTGACAGGAATGCTTCTATCTAGTAATGCAGGTGCCCAGATATACCATAAGATTTTAGTTTTAGGAGTAGTTTGTTGTGTACCACTGAATCAAAGGCTTTACAGAAGTCTATGTAGATTGCGTCTATTGATTTTCCCTGATCGAGTTGTGTAGTCCATATGTTTTTGCAGTGTAAGAGTTGCAGATTACAGGATAGTTTTTTTCTGAAACCAAATTGTTTATTAGAGAGTAGGTTGTTTGTCTCTAAGTGGAGGATAATGGATTGGTTAATAATTGATTCCATGACTTTACAGGTGACGCAGCATAAGGAGATTGGTCTGTAATTTTCAACTAGGCTGGGGTCTCCCTTTTTGAAGATGGGGATGACCATGGCTTGTGACCATAGGTTAGGCAAGGAACTGGTCCTGAAAATTTTTTCAAAGATTATGCTTAGAGGTTCTGCTATGGCAGTGGATAGCTTTTTTAAGAAATAGGCACATATTCTGTCCAGTCCAATAGGTAGAGATGGTTTTAGACTGTGTAGTGCTTTTTCAACATTGTCTACTGTGAAATCGATATGTATTACATCATTGTAGTTGTTTGTAGTTCGACTAGGAAATACTGGGCATGATCCATTGCTGTTTACAAATACTGAGCCAAAGAATGTGTTAAAGAGGTTGGCTTTAATGATGTCATCATTGCAGTCTTTACCATTAGGTCCTATCAGGGGTAGGATGGACCTTGAGTCTTTTAGTTTGTTGTTTTACAAAATTGTAAAAAGTGTGGATGGAATTGGTGCCTAGAAAGTTTTCCTCTTGTTTAATGTGATAATTGGTGCATTCAGTCTTTATGTGGTGGCATAAATTTTTGTATCAGCTTTTGGAATTGGCAATGTGACCAGATTTGTTTTTCCGCCAGAGTGATCTCTTTTTGGATTGAAGTTTCCTTACTGTTATGAGTAATCTTTTTTTGTTTGTTTGTTTGGGGTGTTTTTGTTGGTACATATAGTTTGATGACTCTTTTGACTTCAAGTAAAAATATGTTGTAATTGTCTTCAACAGTATTGCATCCATAGAGATTTCCAATCAAAGGATGAGATATCATTGTCTATAAGAACATAGTTGCCTTTTTTGAAGTTATAATTGGGGATTATATCATTGTGATGATTTTTGTGTGGGTGTATGTTGAGACAAAAGTCAATCATGTTGTGGTCACTGTTGGAAAAGGGTTCTTTAGTTTGTATTCCATAAATTAAATTCAAACTATTGCAGAAGATGAGATCGAGGCAGTTGTTAAGTCTAGTATTGTTGGTTAGTAGTTGTTCCAGTCCCAGATTTGTAACAGCATTGTAGAAGGTTGCGTGTATGGGTTCAGTTTTACATTCGTTTAGGGTCCAGTTAATATGAAGTAGATTGAAGTCACCAAGAAGGATAAAAGTGTGTGGGCAGGATGTTGCCCAGGTTAGTAGTGAATTTAGCTTGTTTACCTGTTCGATGTCATAATCAGGTCCTCTGTAACATGGTAAGAATCAAAACATGATATTTAAGGATAGTTCACAGATGATGACCTCAGGAAGAGCAAGCTCCTGGGTAACTTGGATGTTTTTTAGATGTAAGGACTTTTTATAGAAGATAGCAACACCACCTCCTCTACGAATTTCACGATCTGATCGATAAACATGATAGTCTCTTACTGTGGTAATGGAGTCAGGGAGAGATGCATTGAGCCATATTTCACAGACAAATATGATGTTGAATTTAGCCATATTTAGTAAGAGGAGAAATTCAGGTATTTTATTCACAAGACTTCTTGCATTGAGTAGCTTGCATTTAATCTAATTTAATCTATTTAATTTAATCTAGAATCTGCCAGGTTTTATCCCATAGGCTGAGAGTACTAAATATTTAGTCTGGCAAGATTCTGTCAATTGGATGAAAGCAAATAAAGAACTGACTTTTGACTGGATTCCTGGACTAAGCCTGACACCAACTCAGAGAGCACCAAGAATTCCACATGAAGGACTTCTATTCATAGTGAGACCCATAATATTTCTATATTTTTATTTTCCTTTAGATGACTGTATTTTAACCTATTTCCTGACAAAATAAGACATTGACCTTTCTCTGATAGATTTCACCCTACTTTCCCTATGAACATAGAAGGCCAATGCAACTGCTTGTTTCTATGATTTTTGTGACATTTTATCATTACAAATAATCCCCTTCTTCATCTAACCTTTCTCTGTAATAATCCATATATTAGGATAAATTGAATAGTTTACTTCTTCTATCCCTAAAAGTATCTTTATTTAATCCCTGGCAATCAGCCACTCCCGGGTGAGAGGGGGAGCTGGCCGGGTTGGAAGGGGAGCTAGTGTTCATTGGCAGCAGAGGAGTGCCAGCCGACTGAGTCTGAACGCCTGCTGTGAATTGGCTGTGGTGAAGGAGGCGGGAGCACGGTGAAAGCTGTAGAGATGAAGAAGGGGATTCAGGCTTCAGATTCCCAAAATAGTATATTTCCATCTCTCCAATTCTCTTGAATGGCTTTTTAACCCACTCTTCTGTGAAATACTTTTAAGGAGTAGAGAAGAATTTACAAAAAATGCTGGGATCTTATTATCAAAGATCTTTATGTAAATGTTGAGATAGTTAAACTGTTCCGTGAAATAACTATGTTAATTGATTTTTTACTTGAAAAACTTTTTGTTTTATAGCTATTATTACTGGGGAAAAGCTAAAAAAACAAAACCCCAAAACCCAAGGGGTTTCTGAAAAGCATGAAAACTAGGAGGCAATTATAGAGGCATAAAGTTCCTACTATGTTACAGAGCCCCTGATTATGACATCGAACATGCAAACAAGCTAAATACACTACTAACATGGGCAGCATCCTGCCCACACACTTTTATCTTTCTTGGTGACTTCAATCTACCTCATATTAACTGGACCCTTAACGAATGTACAACTGAACCTACACATGCAACCTTCTACAATGCTGTAACAAATAACAAACAAAGACTAGAACAACTAGTAACCAACAATGCTAGACTTAATAACTGCCTCGGTCTCATCTTCTGCAATAGTTTGAATTCAATTTATGGAATACAAATTAAAGAACCCTTTTCCAACAGTGACCACAACATGATTGACTTTTGTCTCAACATACATCCACACAAAAATAATCATAATGATGGAATCCCCAATTATAACTTCAAAAAAGGCAACTATGATCTTATAAACAACAATTTCTCATCCCTTGATTGGCAATTTCTATTCACTGGATGCAATACTGTAGAAGAACATTAAAACATATTTTTACTTGAAGTCAAAAGAGTCATCAAACTATATGTACCAATAACAACTCCCAAAACCAGAAAAAACTAATTACCCATAACAATAAGGAAGCTTCAATCCAAAAAGAAATCACTTTGGTAGAAAAACAAATCTGGCCATGTTGCCAACTTCAAAAGTTGATACAAAAATTTATGCCACCAGATAAAGACTGAATGCACCAATTATCACATTAAACAAGAGGAAAACCTACGCACCAATTCCAATCACGCTTTTTACAATTTTGTAAACAACAAACTAAAAGACTCAAGGTCCATCCTACCCCTGAAAGGACCTAATGGTAAAGACTGAAATGACGACACCATTAAAGCCAACCTCTTTAACACATTCTTTGGCTCAGTATTTGTAAACAGCAATGGATCATGCCCAGTATTTCCTAGTCGAACCACACACAACTACAATGATCCAATACATATCGATTTCACAGAAGACAACATTGAAAAAGCACTATACAATCTAAAACCATCTCTATCTCTTGGACTGGACGGAATATGTGCCTACTTCTTAAAAATGTTATCCACTGCCATAGCTGAACCTCTAAGTATAATCTTTGAAAAATCTTTCAGGACCAGCTCCTTGTCAAACCTATGGTCTCAAGCCACGGTCATCCCCATCTTCAAAAAGAGAGACCCCAGCCTAGCTGAAAATTACAGACCAATCTCTTTATGCTGCATCACCTGTAAAGTCATGGAATCAATTATTAACCGATCCATTATCCTCCACTTAGAGACAAACAACCTACTCTCCAATAAACAATTTGGTTTCAGAAAAAAACTATCCTGTAATCTGCAACTCTTACACTGCAGAAACATATGGACTACACAACTCGATCAGGGCAAAGCAATAAATGCAATCTACATAGACTTCTGTAAAGCCTTTGATTCAGTGGTACACGACAAACTACTCCTAAAACTAAAATCTTATGGTATCTCTGGACACCTGCATTACTGGATAGAAGCATTCCTGTCAAAAAGACAACAAATGGTCCAAATTGAGGGCATCCTATCAAATTCTGTACCTGTCAACAGTGGTGTCCCCCAAGGCAGTGTTCTAGGACCAACTCTCTTCATACTCTACATAAATGACCTCTGTGATCATATCAAGAGCAACTGTGTTGTCTTCGCTGATGATGTAAAGCTATTCAACACCACAGACAATGCTGCTACCCTTCAAAAGGTCCTTGACTATGTATCAGAATGGTCAAACAAATGGCAACTTCAAATCTCAACAAATAAATGCTCTGTCCTACATATTGGCAAAAAAAAATCAGAAAATAAAATACAAGCTGAATAGTCAAGACCTTGTTGATGATCCAAGCTCTGTAAAGGACCTTGGAATACTCATCTCTAATGATCTAAGTGCTAGAGCCCACTGTAACTACATAGCGAAAAAGGCATTAAGAGTTGTTAACCTAATCTTACGTAGCTTTTTCTCTGGTAATATCACACTACTAACTAGAGCATACAAAACATTTGCTAGACCAATACTCGAATACAGCTCATCAGTCTGGAACCCACATTACGTATCTGATATTAACACAATTGAGAAAGTCCAGAAATATTTCACAAGAAAAGTTCTCCACTCTTCTACTCGTTGCAGAATACCTTATACCACCAGACTCAAAATTCTAGACCTAGAAAACCTAGAACTACACTGCCTTCGGTCCGATCTAATTATAATATATAAAATCATACATTGCAATGTCCTACCTGTCAATGAATACTTCAGCTTCAACCATAACAACACTAGAGCAAGCAATAGATACAAACTCAAGATTAATCGCACCAAACTTGATTGCAGGAAATACGACTTCAACAACAGAGTGGTCAATGTCTGGAATACTCTACCTGACTGTGGTTTTTTCCCCAAACCCCAAAAACTTTAACCTGAGACTGTCTACTTTGACCTCACCCCTTTCCTAAGAGGTCTGTAGGGGGCGTACATAAGCGCACCAACATGCCTACCGTTCCTGTCCTATAGTTTCTTTTATATTTTTTTATTTTTCTTATATGTATCCATGTATTCATAACTATGTTTTTACTTATACCTATTATCTTGTAAGCAATTGACAAATAAAAATAAATAAATAAATAAAATGAATGAATCCATATTTATATTATTGAAAACTGCTACATGAAAAATTAGACTTTTTTTTACAGAATATGAAATGCTAGTAATGGCTCATATCGTCATTACTAAATGAAATCTCAATATTCATATATTTAGCCCCAATGCTAATATTTAGAAGTGTAACAACTGCCCCTCATATTCATGGATATTTTTAACATTTATTTCTATTATTTTGGTCTGTTACAAGCAATGTCTTTCCCACTAAGCAAAGGTTGTGCAGTATTCAAATACAATATTTCAAAAATACATAGTTGGTTAATTGCAGGAATATTTCACAACCAGGCTAACATCATAAGTACATGAGCCTCCAATTGTGCTCCAGGGAAAGAAATTAAAAATGGTCATTTGTGGGCTGTTGTTTTTTAAAAAGTCAAACAAACAGAGATGTGACTAAACTGATCCTATACATTTATTGCACTGATTTTAACAGGGTTTGCAGTTAATCCTTAATATTACTATCACTGCATCTGGTAACTATAAGAATTCCATAAAAATTCTCCCCCAGAGAACAACTTAAGAATTTTGATTGATAGCTTTTTGTCTAAAGCTAATACTGTAAGTTTAGAAAGAGAAACTTATTTCTTGCATAGGAAGCAGACAGGAAGGTGATTAATACTCTAATAACTAATGAACTAAATAATAATTCGTGCCTAGCTGAACACTTAAGTACCACTGAGGATAATAAAATGATTTTACTCCTTCAGAAAAAAAGAAAAGGAAACACACCGCCCAAAAGTAATGTATCACATGTCAATCCGTGTTCTCTATTTCTGCATAATTGAGAGGAATTGTTTGTGGAAATGAGGAAGGTTGAAGGGCTAATAGGTTGTGAATTGTACGTTGAGTACTTAGCATTAAATAAATTGACAGGTACTCTGAATGATGAAGAGCAGTGTTTCTTTCTGCACTTAAACTTTCTTTCTCTTGGATATATGCATAGAAAATGTATCCTCTTATTTTCTTGGTTCCTTTTCAGTTGCTTGGCTTGAATTCTCCAACCATTGACTTAACATCCCTGGATAATATTGAGTTCTTTTTGTTGGTAATAGATGTTGGAAAGGATGATAGATGTCTGGGAATATAAATCTCACATCCTCCTAAGCAGAATTTTTTTTTGCTGATTGTTTGCCAGTCAAATACAGCATTTTACACAACCTGTTGCTATAGAAAGCTGAACCTCAGGATTGCATTGTTTCTCAATTCAGTGTTTGCTGTGCTGGTTTTTTTCAGTGAAAAGCACACCTGTTACTCTAAAATAGGTTTTTATGCTTGGTATAACTCTTGAGAGTTCCTCAAGCTTGCAAACCCCTACCTATTGCCTTTTTGTGGCCTCGTTTTGCTTCCTTATTCACCATCTGAATTTGCTATTAGAGGGAGCAACGTAAGTTAATTCATATCTCGCAGAACAGGTAAGGTTTAAATTAAAGGAATATGCCTCTGCATATTTTATCTTTTGCAATTCAAGCAGTGCTTGGATTAGGCCTGCATTCATGGATATTCCAAGAACCAATGCTACTCACGCTATAAATAATTAGCTCCAAACAATACCAGTTGCATATGGGGAAAAGCCAGAGGGAAATGGCTTTCAAACAGTGAGTAATGAATAAACAAGAGTTACTCAGAAAAATAGAATGGTGACGTATGAAAGTATAGTTGTGAATGTAAGAGCCTAACTTATTTCTTAGTAGTGAGTAAGTTGTGCCAAACAGAATTCTAACATTCTCAAATGCTTCTTCCGGGAATGCCATGACATGCTCATTGCCAACAAGTTGTGTCCATTGATTTTCATTCATTGGTCAGTGACTCAGTTTGTGTTAAGGTATGGTGTATGTCCATCTATAATAGCTACAATAATAGTAGCTACCTTCAATTCAGTTTATTGCAGTCATAGACTAGGTACAGATGATAAACAAAAGACTTGCATGTATACTAGCTATCCTATTCACTAAAATAGTTTTTCTCAGGCTCGTGGTGGTTACAGTTTTGACCATTGATCAAACTGGTTGGGAATGTTGAGAGATGAGATCTTCAGGAGTGTCAGGCCGGGAAAGACTGTTAGGTGATGTGGACTTTTCTTTACTCAGTGGTGTTTTATTCTCTGAAGAAAATTGAAATGACAGCTAACAATATAATTGCCTTCATGTAGAAGCTAGCAATAATAACTCAGATATGGAAATTTTGCTCCTGAGTAGTTTGAATCTTGCATTTAGAATCATGCTATGTTCTTCTAGGCCTGCATATAATTCAGGGGTGTCAAACTCAATTTCATTGAGGGCTACATCAGGGTTGTGTTTGATCTTGGGGGCCAAGGTGGACATGGCCGTGGTGGGTGTGGCCAGCTTGACGTCACTCATGTCGGGGTGCCTGTAGTGGCTTAAATGCTCTGCCAGTGAAAACAGACTCCTGAGCTATGGTTTCAGCCGTGACAGCCTCTTGCAGCCCTCTGACAGTGAAAATGGAGCTTGGATGTGCCACACATGCCCCCCCCCCCGTGCCCCCCCATGACCATGATGGCCTCCTGCAGCCCTCAATTTTCACTAGAAAATGGAGCTCCATTTTCACTGGCAGAGGGCTGTAGGAGGCCATCGCGAGCTGGTTCCTTCGCTATTTCCAGAGCAGCCCTACGGGCCAGATCTAAACATCCTGTGGGCCGGACTTCCCAAACTTTGTGCAAGTAGGCATAAAAGCTGGAGGTCACCAAAATGATCATCATTACAAAAGCTTCAAAGAGAAATGAAGCATTAAATGAAGCACACACTCTGTTACTGCCTCCCCCCCCCCCCCATTCCAGCTGATACTTGGTAAATTGTGCATAATTCTACTGAAATCTAAGAAAACATGCAAAATATTGCTCTTGGAGAAATGAAGTTTTAAATTGGATGGCAGGAGGGGGTGTTTGTTCCATTTGGCATGTCAAAATCCTGCCTCTGAATCTCTCACACAAATGTGTGAGTCCTGGCAACATTGCAAACCTCAGCAGGGAAGCCTGAATTGATGCACACGTTCCAGGGTACTTTTGCTTAGACATAAATGGTATCTGTTCAATAAGCAACATGCTATTTTCAGAAGGAGAGAAAAATGCTTCTAGGTGTGTTTTGATTTTAATTAATTTTGGAGCTCTGAAAAAAATTAAAACAGAACGAAATATTTATCAGTGTGGCCATAGTGAGTATTTAAGCAAAGGCATTCTGACGCTTTGTGACTGAAGGTAAGCATACCGCAAATGCTTTTTAAAAAAATCTTTTCAAGTTTGAATATAAAGCAGGAAAATTCCAATACAGGTAGACCTCAACTTATGGCCACAGTTGAGACTACAATTCCCATTACTAGGAAAGTGGTTGATAAGTGAGTCACGCCCAGTTTTGCAACCTTATTGTCACCGTTGAGTGAATCACTGCAGTTGTTAAGTGAATCATGCAATCATTAACTGAATGTCAAGATTGAATTCGCTTATGCATCCTGTGAATATTACCCCTTCTCAACTTGCCAAAGAACTGGGGGAGTCAGAAGGGGAAGGCTCCAGACTTCAAGCACCCATCAAGGACACTTCTGCAGACATAAGACATAAACAGTGTGACCTGTCTAGTGAAAGGAAGGAAGAAATATATTCTTTAGCTATGCAGGATTGCACGGGAAAAATTAGAGCTGGTTTTGCATTCTTCAGTGCCAAAATGATGTACTCAATAAAGTTTTGCTTTTGGGATTACCAAGTTCCTGAAAGTGTCTACATTTGTTGGGTTCGTTAATCGGATCGTTGACACAGAATCTGGCTTTCCTCATTGACTTAGCTTGTCAGCAGATGGTGATCACATGATCCAGGGAGACAGCAACCATCATAAAATGGTTGTCAAATGCCTGGATTTTGATCACAATACTGTCAGGATGCTGTGATGATCATTCAGTGCAAAGACCAGTTGTAAATATTTTTTTTTCAATATTGTTGTTACATTAAATTGTGAAATGAATGAGTCAGAGGCTATTCCAACGAGCCACGGTGGTGCAGTGGTTAAAGTGCAGTACAGCAGGCTACTTCTGCTGCCTGCCGGCTGCCTGCAATTTGGCAGTTCAAATCTCACAAGGTTCAAGGTTGACTCGGCCTTCCATTCTTCTGAGGTGGGTAAAATGTGGACCCAGATTGTTGGGGCCAATTTGCTGACTCTGTAAACTGCTTAGAGAGGGCTATAAAGCACCGTAAAGTGGTATATAAGTCTAAGTGCTATTGCTATTTCTAGTGCCTGGGAATTAAATAGGGTAATGCCGATAGTAGAGAATTCCAACAAAAACAACGGTACCCATATGTGAAAAAGCCAATGTTACCACCTTCATTATATTTTAAGTAGCAAAGTGTAACAGAGTGGGCCTTGCTATATAGTTCAACTATAGATTATGGATTGAACCAAATATTAGACTTCCACCAAAAGTTTGATAAAGGATAAGGCAGATTTAGAAATCTCAGAATGCTCAGAACTTGGTAGATCCAGAAGCATGGTATGAACGTAAGAAACTGAGACAATCCAAAATGTTTCAGAAGGGAGATTAGTGAGCATTTAAAGTAAATAAAATTATTTTAAGTAGTTTCCTTATTATGGTAGTTAACCACAATTGAAGCTTGTTTGGTGAGTGGGTTTTTGTTTTTTTGTTTTTCCTTCTTTTTTAAAAAAAGACAAGATGAGTGGGTATCATGATGAAGATACATGAAATTATGTATAATGTGGGTAGAAAGAAATTTTCTTCCTTCTGGGCTAGGAGAAATCTAACAGAATAGTGGAAGATTTAAGACTATTAAACGAAACGCTTTGCCCAATATATAAACAATAGAGCTTGCTTTTTAAATGATTTAGCAATGCATACAAGTCCTTTATTATCATATTTGGCCACAAAGCTATAAATCAGTCTTTAGTCTTTAATCTCAGTTGCACCCCATAATCTCCATCAAGGTTCAAGAGGTCCAAGCTAGAGAAATCACAAAGCCAGATGCAAAATATGCAGCTTCAAAGGAAAGGCAGTTAGGATTTTTTTTTTCCCAGCTAAGCAGCTTTGATTTGCTACAGTCAATTCTGAAAAGCTTCAGCTGTTGAAAAGCTTTTCACTGCCAGTGACCACATCTTTAGATGGCTCATTTCTGGCTTTTCTCCATTGCTACCGATGTTGCTGAGAGCAGGGGAACATCTGATCTTGATCTGAGACTTCTTCTCCACAAGAATTAAGAATAGAGGAGTCTGCAATCAGTCTTTTCCTGCTGGCACTGGAACTTGTAATTTCTGAGTTGCCAGTTCTTTGGCTTGGCTGGGCTCTCATCTGTAGAAGATGAAGTGGTGCAGCTGGTACCTTGACCGTTTCTGAGGAAAACATCTCATTTATGCTTTCCACGGTCATGAGTTGATCCCTGTAAGAGATAGGATGCAGGTTTATCTGATGATATCCAGTAGGAAGTTGTGTTTTTCACTAATGTACAGGTGAAACTCGAAAAATTTGAATATCGTGCCAAAGTTCATTTATTTCAGTAATCCAACTTAAAAGATGAACCTAATATGTGAGATAGACTCATTACATGCAAAGCAGGGTAGTTCAAGCCGCGATGTGGCATAATTGAGATGAGCATGGCTTATAGCTCATGAAAACCCCAAATCCACAATCTCAGAAAGTTAGAATATTGTGAAAAGGTTCAATATTCTAGCCTCAAAGTGTCCCACTCCAATCAGCTAATTAAGCCATAACACCTGCAAAGGGTTTCTGAGCCTTTAAATGGTCTCTCAGTCTGGTTCAGTAGGAATCACAATCATGGGAAAGACTGCTGGCCTGACAGTTGTGCAGAAAAGCATCATTGACACCCTCCATAAGAAGGGAAAGCCTCAAAAGGTAATTGCAAATGAAGTTGGAGGTTCCCAAAGTGCTGTATCAAAGCACGTTAATAGAAAGTTATGTGGAAGGGAAAAGTGTGGAAGAAAAAGGTGCACACGCAGCAGGGATGACCGCAGCCTGGAGAGGATTGTCAGGAAAAGGCCATTCAAAAGTGTTGGGGACTTTCACAAGGAGTGGACTGAGGCTGGAGTCAGTGCATCAAGAGCCACCACACACAGACGGATCTTGGACATGGGCTTCAAACGTCGTATTCCTCTTGTCAAGCTGCTCCTGAACAACAAACAACGTCAGAAGCGTCTTACCTGGGCTAAAGAAAAACAGAACTGGTCTGTTGCTCAGTGGTCCAAAGTCCTCTTTTCTCATTTGGAAACCAAGGACCCAGAGTCTGGAGGAAGAATGAAGAGGCACACACTGCAAGATGCTTGAAGTCCAGTGTGAAGTTTCCACAGTCTGTGTTGATTTGGGGAACCATGTCATCTGCTGGTGTTGGTCCACTGTGCTTCATTAAGTCCAGGATCAATGCAGCTGTCTACCAGGAGCTTTTGGAGCACTTCATGCTTTCTTCTGTAGAAGGGCCTTATGGGGATGCTGACTTCATTTTCCAGCAGGACTTGGCACCTGCCCACACTGCCAAAAGCACCAAAACCCGGTTCAATGACCGTAGGATTACTGTGCTTGATTGGCCAGCAAACTCGCCTGACCTGAACCCCATAGAGAATCTATGGGGCATTGCCAAGAGATAGATGAGAGACATGAGACTGAACAATGCAGAAGAGCTGAAGGCCGCTATTGAAGCATCCTGGTCTTCCATAACACCTCAGCAGTGCCACAGGCTGATAGCTTCCATGCCACGCTGCATTGAGGCAGTAATTGCTGCAAAAGGGGCCCAAACCAAGTACTGAGTACGTATGCATGCTTTTACTTTTCAGAGGTCCGATATTGTTCTATGTACAATCCTTGTTTTATTGATTGCATGTAATATTCTAATTTTCCAAGATTTTGGATTTGGGGTTTTCATGAGCTGTAAGCCATAATCATCACAATTATGACAAATTGCAATTTGAACTATCTTGCTTTGCATGTAATGACTCTATCTTATACATTAGTTTCACCTTTTAAGTTGGATTACTGAAATAAATGAACTTTTGCACGATATTCTAATTTTTCGAGTTTCACCTGTACAAGGAGAAGATAGCACTCCTTTTCAAACCAAGCAATTGCCTTTTTCCAATTCAGACTATTGCCTGCCTCATTATGGTTTAAACCAGGGATGTCCAATCTTGGCAACCTTAAGACTTGTGAACTTCAATTCCCAGAATTCATCAATCTCCATGGCTGGCTGGGGAACTCTGGGAGTTAAAGTCTACAAGTCTTAAAGTTGCCAAGATTGAACACCTCTGGTCTAAACTATTCCCTTTCCAAGCCCAGCTTAAAAATAATCAGGATTAAATTTTGGGCACCAGAAGCTTTATTTTCTATGACTGAGGTGTGGCTGTCAGCCTCAGAAAAGCCCTCAGCCTTTTATGATGCCTCTTCATGTACCTGTTGTATCCCTATCCTATGTAACAATCCTCCAACTGTGTCCTGAACTGAAGTTTCTGTGAGGTGTTCAAAGACAGTCCAACTACAGCACCCTGCAGCATTCAGCTGGGGCGGGGGGGTGGGGAGAAGCGGGGGTATAACTGAAACTGGAACAAGATCACTACTTTGTTCTTACAAATTTGATGAATAAATCAAAGGTTCGCAGTGCTGCTTTATTCATGGTTATTTTAAAATCCCATTATGTTCAGAGAGATGTATTGTGTGGATTGGTAGCAGCTTCAACCAGGTAGTAATTGGAGATCTTTTCTTTTTGAGGGAGAACGTACATTTAACCAGGCAGATATCAGTTAAATAATTAGGTTTTGCGTTGGTACTTCATTGTATGATCACAGCAATCATTGAAAGTGACTGAAAATTATAACTAGAACTGTCTGATTCCTGTTTTAAAATGTTAGAATAATCTGTGGATTAATCTGGATTGGAGAAATAAAACTGCTCTTCTTCCTACGTTTTATAGTTTAAATCAACGCATGCAACATTTCCAGAAAGTAGCCACACTTTCTAGGAATATTTGCAAACATATGTGATCTTTCTATTTCTTTGGTTTTAAACTACTGACTAATAATGCTTTGGGATTTTGTAATCTAAAACACTATAGAAGATGTGTGATCCTGGAAAAGATTTTCTACTTCTTCACTGCACTTATGAGTGAATTGCACTTGAAACTAAGGAAATACATTTTGGAATGTACGTTATGGCTTTAATATCGGTTCTTTACATGTTGATAGATTTGAACCCTTAAATTCAAGAAAAGTTGGAGAAAGCAAAATTAGCTTGTTAGAAAGCAAACTAGAGTCTAGACCAGTGGTTCCCAAACTTTTTCAGTCCTTTTTCAGTGCTACAAACTCATCCTCAATGCCCCTCACCCAGGGGCGGGATTCAAATTTCCATGGGCGCGGCCTAATTTGAGGGTGTGGTTTGCTGGTAAGGTGATTGGGTGGGCATAGCTTGCTGGTCACGTGACTGGTTGAGCGTGGTTTGGTGACTGGCAAACCAAATACAAGTGGTCCTCACTTAATGGCTGGTTGCTTAGCAAGTGTTCTAATTTATGACTGGCATCCCCAGAAATACTTGACCTGTTTTTGGAGTTTTGACAGCTATGCATACACATAAACACACACTCCCTTCTAACCCTGCTGGAGCAGGTCATTGGACTAGAATTGGCAAAGCATCTCTGATTAGATTCTAGTAGTGAATAAAATCTAATCAGAGATGCTTTGCCAATTCTTGTTGATGTGTTTTATTTGTATCTCTTTATTTTATGTTGCTGAATTGCATTGACATGTGTGTCCCTTCTTGTGCACAACCCAGAAGCTTTTGTGATTCTTTGCAGCAAAAATTACCGACCTCTGGCCTTGCTCTGCTTTTCAAATGTGCCACCACTGCCATGTTCTAGGTGCCGGCCCCGCAGGTCCACCCCATTGAGCCCGCTGCACTGTAGGGACCTGCCCAAGCAAGTCCAAGTGGAGTGGTGCACCAAGTCAATGGGGTGAGCCTGAGAGAGGGAAAGAGAGAGAGAGAGAGAAAAAAAAAAGAAAGAGAGAAGGAAGAAAAGAAAGAGAAAAGGGAAAGAAAGGGACAAAGAAAGGGGGGCATGGAGGGATGGAGGTGGGAGTGGGGAGTGGGAGAGAGAGAGAGAGAGACCTGATGCATCAGATTGAATTGAGGCCTAGTTTAGAGGCCCCTTTCCACATTAAAACATCTTTGCCAGCACATTGAAACATTTTTGGCTTCTATCAATTAAAGGTTTTGTGGACGAAACATGGCCAAGACTATCAGGAAGCTCTCACATTTTGTTGAGGCTTTAAACAGGGTCCATTGGACCAGATCTCCATCCTAAAAATTTACTTTTCCCCAATGTATTACAGTGCCAATTCTGAAGAAGACAAAACCAAAATGTATTGGTAAATTACAAGAAAACACACACACACACACACACACACACACACACACACCCTTCTAAGCCTGCTGGAGCAAGTTATTGGACTAGAATAGATATCTCATTATCTTTCTCCTCCCTCCCTCCCTCCTTCTTTATTTCTTTTTCTTTCTGTCCCTTCCTTCCACCACCCCCTTTCTTTGTCCCTTTTTCTTTCTTTCCCTTTTCTCTTTCTCTTCTTCCTTTTCTCTCTCTCTCTTTCTTTCCTCTCTCTTTCCCTCTCTCAGGCTCACCCCATTGACTTCGTGCACAGCTCCGTTCGGACTTGCTTGGGCAGGTGGCTCCAGTGCAAGGGTTCAATGGGGTGGAATGCGGCAGCGCTGTGTTTGGGGCGACGCCCTGCCTCCCCGAACACAGCAGTGGTGGGATGTTTGAAAAGGAGACCGTGGGATTCCCAACGCTGCGTTCGGGGTGGAGCTCCTTGCACCAGAGCGTGCAAGTCAATGGGATGATCCTGCAGGGCCTTGCCTCAAACGCAGCGGGATTTTTTTCTCACCCCTGAATTGTGCCCTGCCGCTCACCTCCATCGCCCCCTGCCGCCTCTTAGCGCCCCCTTGCCGGCCCCCTTGCCTCTCAGTGCCCCCCTAAGGCATTCCACCGCCCCCCAGGGGGCAGTACTGCCTACTTTGGGAACCACTGGTCTAGACCATAAAGTTATCTTTTCTGTGTGTTTTGAGCCAAATATATTATTGCTCTATTGTTACAGAGTCAGAGGAAACTCTTTCGGAGAATTTGAAGTCACATTTCTGGAAGGATAAAACTGGAAATAACAATGGAAACAGAGTTTCCAGATCTGTGAGATGGACAGCAAATGCATTTGATAAAGAAATTAACAATAAATAAATTTAAAAATAGGGGAGTCACTCCTTAAACTGTTGCAGTGGGGTGTTTTTTTTATGTATTTCCTCCATATTTCTGCATCTTCTTGTTGAACATGCAGGTTGCTTAGACTTGCATGTTAAAATTTTGCTGTTCTAACTGAGAGACAATTTAATGTAGTGGTTAAGGCACCAGTCTAGAAACTGGGAGACTGAGAGTCCTAGTCCTGCTTTAGGCACAAAGTTAGCTGGGTGACCTTGGCCACTGCTAGGAGGGAGGCAACAGCAAACCACTTCTGAAAAACCTGCAGGGACTTCTCCATGCTGTTGCCAGGAAACAAAAAGTGACTTGAAAGCATGCAAACACAAACACACAAATAAACACTTGCATGGGAGCATAGCCTTTTTGAGATCTGCATGGAATGTTGACTGCAATTCTATTCCTGCTTCTACTTGGTCAAACAAACTGTTAGCTCCCTTAGAATGAAAATTAGCTTTTCTTTCTCTCTAGTACAATCCATATAACCTGTTATTTTTATTTTACAGTGGATGAGAGACACCTTCCTTACCCCACAAAAAGTTGAAATTTATTCCAAAAATAATTAGGAAGAGATATATTCCTTGGCTCTTCTACCTCTGAAGAGCTAAGTAATCTTCCGAATATAATTGTTCTTATTGTAACCATGATCTTATTAATCAAATGTAGGCTGCACCTACAAATTATTTCAATGTATATATGGAAATTAGATTAAGGGACTCTAAGAGAGCTGACACAAATATGAGCCAAATGGGTTGATGCTTTTTAGCACCAGTTCCTACTTACAGTCCCCTGATAGTGTTAGAGATGCGGAAACAATTTGGTGAGGCCCTAGTATTACCTATAGGGCAATTTTTTTTTTTAGTATTTATTTGATTTGTCAATCACTTGCAAGATACAGGTATAAGAAAAAATATAGTTTTGAATACATGAGATAGATACTTATAAGAAAAATAAAAAGAAACAATAGGGCAGGGATGTTAAGCATGATTGGTGCACTTATGCACGCCCCCTACAGGCCTCTTAGGAAGGGGATGAGGTCAACAGTAGACAGTCTAAGATTAAAGTTTTTGGGGTTTGGGGAAGAAACCACAGGGTCAGGTAGAGTATACCAAACATTGACCACTCTGTTGCTGAAGTCGTATTTTCTGCAATCAAGTTTGGTTCAGTTACCTTGAGTTTGTATCTATTGTGTGCCCTTGTATTGTTATGATTGAAGCTGAAGTATTCATTTGCAGGTAGGACATTGCAATGTATAATTTTATATACTATATTTAGATTGGACCAAAGGCAGCATAGTTCTAGGTTTTCTAGGTCTAGATCTTCAAGTCTGGTGGCATAAGGTATTCTGCAAAGAGTAGAGGAGCGGAGAACTCTTCTTGTGAAATATTTCTGGGCTTTTTCAATTGTATTAATATCAGATACATGATATGGGTTCCAGACTGATGAGCTGTATTCAAGTATAGGTCTAGCAAAAGTTTTGTATGCTCTAGTTAGTAGTGTGATATTACCAGAGAAGAAGCTATGTAAGATTAGATTAACAACTCTTAATGCCTTTTTGGCTATGTAGTTACAGTGGGCTCTAGCACTTAGATCATTAGAGATGAGTACACCAAGTCCTTGACAAAGTTTGGATCCTCAACAAGGTCTTGATTATTTAGCTTGTATTTTATTTTCTGATTTTTTTTTGCCAATATGTAAGACAGAGCATTTATTTGTTGAGGTTTGAAGTTGCCATTTGATTGACCATTCTGATACATGGGAACCAAGATCATATAAATACATGGGAACCAAGATCATTCTGCATCAGTGGTGGGATTCAATTTTTTTTTACTACCGGTTCTGTGTGCATGGCTTGGGGGCGTTGCGGGGGAAGAATACTGTAAAATCTCCAGTCAGAGGTGGTATTTGCTGGTTCTCCAAACTACTCAAAATTGCCACTACTGGTTCTCCAGAACTGGCCAGAACCTGCTGAATACCACCACCTTTGCTCTGCATACAAGGAACCCAACTGGACCGTTCATAAACATGCTTAAACATGGCTTTCCTGTCTCTCCTTGAACTATATTATAGGGCTGAGATTGTGACAAGTCATATTTTCAGGTCTCCCAAATAGCTTCAAAATATTGGTCCTTCTTCCAGTGAAATCAGATTTATATGAAAGAAAGATCTAACCTTATTTTGTGAAGCATCTTCTCCGGCAACATTGAATTGTTAACTAGGGCATACAAAACCTTTGCCAGACCAATTCTTGAATATAGCTCATCCGCCTGGAACCCATACTGTATATCAGACATTCACACAATTGAGCGGGTTCAGAGGTATTTCTTGAGAAAAGTACTCCACTTCTCCACTCACAATAGAATACCCTATAGTACACAAAATTGTCTGTTACAACATCTTACCTGTCAAAAACTTCTTCAGCCTCAATCACAATAATACACGGGCAAACAACCGATACAAACTCAAGGTAAAATGCCCCAAACACGATTACAGAAAATACGACTTCAGCAACAGATTGGTCAATGCCTGGAATGCCCTACCCAACTCAGTTGTTACAGCCTCAACCCCTCACAGCTTCAACCTCAAACTGTCCACCATGGACCTCACCCCATTCCTAAAAGGTCCTTAAAAGGGGCGTGCATAAGCACACCAGTGTGCCTATTGTCCCTTTCTTACTGTCCCCATTTATCTGTATTTACTCCTTTTTTTCTTGTGTATGTTCATACTTATACTTGTTATCTTGTACATGTTTGACAAACAAAGAAACAAACAAATAAATTTGTATCCAATCTTGTTCAATGTTATGTCTTCCATTGGGGAAAGGACTCATCCACATGTTTTCTCTGATAAGTTAGGACTTGTTTTGCAAATTCTGAATACAGCTTGCTTCTTTTTACCCATCAGACAACAGCGCAGTGACAACGCAGTGTAACTGCAGGAACAATAGAAATCTTTCTTTTTCCGGCATTTGGATGTCATTCTCTTTGGTCACCAAGTTATGATGCAACTGATTGTGATTTGGGGGTTGCCTTCCCTCTACTTCATACTTTTCATTCTCTTGTTGAAGCCTAGATGCGTCAAGCCAACTATTGGTTTCTTAGTGTCATCGTTCAACAATATTAGATATAATCCCTGGGGCTTGAGTCATCTGATTCATTTTTTTAAAAAGCATGGCATTTATTAAGTTTATGTTAAGATTGTTCTTGGATTCCTTTGGCTTTATATAAAATAAGACTGGAAAATACCTGCTTTCATTAAAAATCATCTGTTTCTCCGCATTCAAATCCTCTAGATTTACTTAGTGGGGTGAAGAGGGAAACTGTTTCTGATTCAGTAAAGTCATACAGATTTTCAAACTACGTATTAGATTTTTAGATGCCATAATCTTAAGATACTTGGGGGATTGCAGAAATAAAATATCTACAACAATATAAGTTAAAATAGAAAAGCCATTTAAAAATCCATTAACATCACCACAGTATTCCAGAAACAATTAGCAATTCCATTTTTAATATTACTTAATTAAAAGCCTTCCAGAACAGGGGTCTCCAACCTTGGCCACTTTAAGACTTGTGGACTTCAACTCTCAGAATTCCTCAGCCAGCTAAGCAAAGCAAAAGTGGCTGAGGAATTCTGGGAGTTGAAGTCCACAAGTCTTAAAGTTGCCAAGGTTGGAGACCCCTGTTCCAGAACAAATTTTTGCCAAACTCTTGAAAGCTAGCAGGAATGGACAAGCCAAACTTTCAGTAGAAATCTATTCCATAAAAGAGGGCCACCATGGAGAAGGATCTTTTCCTATCCTTGTCCATCCCCATTTTGCTAGAATGGGGGACCATCAACATTTTTTCTCATGTACAGGCAATCCTCAACTTACAACAGTTTGTTTAGTGACCGTTCAAAGTTACAACGGCCATTTTTCACACCTACGACCATTGAAGGAACCCCATGATCATGTGATCAAAATTCAGGTGCTTGTCAACTGGTTCATACTTATGACTGTTGCTGTGTCCCAAGGTCATGTGATCACTTTTTGAGACGCAAAATCTATGAGGAAGCCAGTGTCACTTAATAATCATGGTACTAACTTTATGAACTGCAGTGATTCACTTAACAACTGTGGCAAGAAATGTTATAAAATGGGGCAAAATGCACTTAATAAATGTTTCAACAACAGAAATGTTGGGCTCCATTGTGGTCATAAGTCAAGGATTACCTGTGGCTTGTTTCAGATGAGTTGAGTGTAGATTTATTTATTTATTTAATCGTATGGCACATTCAGATCATGCGGTCGTATCTTGGCACTCGACTGCTTCAAAACTCATCGAATTAGTATTCAACATGTTTTGAAGCACAAATCTTGTCTCAAAATTTTTACTTGTCTTTCTCCCAGTAACTGATGCACAAAGAAGCTTCATGTCTCACTATTTATTCCAGCCAAAATAGCAGGTCACATGGTAAGTCATCTGGTTTTCTCAGTACTTGTTGGTTTTAGTATTCGTTGTGTCTTCCAATTACTGTTGGTTTTAGTATTCGTTGCATCTTCCAATTCCAGTCACAATTCGGTGAAAGTATTTTTCCCCATTTATAAGCCATACAGAACTACTACAAGTTTAAAACCAGTAGTTTAAATTGTGCCCAGAAATTTCCTATGTTCTCGGGAAACTAGACCACCTTCATGAAATAATACATTTTTCTGGATGGACATGAAATCATGATAAGCATGTAAACATTGCTTTTCAAGGGACTGAAACTTTGAAAGGGACTGACATAACTCCTTAATATAATCACTTAAAACTCACCCTAACTTCCTTCATTGGTCCACACTGCAGTCTAGGAAATCATAGGAATGGTATAAATAAGTAGGGCCACATAAGCAAAACATAATTAAAATTATGAATTTTTCCTGATGCATCTATATCCATGCCCAGACATAAACGATTATTGTTTTTTTTTTTAAAAAAAGATGCTTCTTCAGAACTACAACACACTTGTCATTCTATATTTGTGGTGGAAAGTCACATTTTTACAGGTGTTCTTCCTAAATTGGTTCATGCCCATCTCAGTCTTTTGTTTATTCCAATCTTCCCTCTCTTCAAAACTTACATTTGTGGGTGGGTGTCTAATTAGAATTTTACACAGTACAAAATTAAGTGTCCAAACTCTGCCTATTTCATGAAGAAGGAGCTGGGTTGATGGGGGAGAATACAGCTACTAACATGGAAGCCATCATCACTAAAATATAATGAAATTAAGCTCTATAGAGCATCCAGAAAATAGCGTTCCTTTTTGGAATTTTAGAGAGATAATCCCCGTTCAGCTAAAAAGTGGACAATAGACAAATAAAACATGGCCTATTGATAGAGAGTTTGTAAAAATGATATCATTAATTAGCTGCATTGTACCTTAAATTGTCTAGTTTCTAGATCAGCACCTTAACTACTACACCAAACTGGTCCTCTTTAGAGGTATGGTACCCCAAACAGAGGTAAACACAAACTCTTTAAAATTAATAGCCTTTCCAATACTGCTCTCATCCCTGAATTCATCCCAGGCTATCATTGTATCTTCTAGTAATGAATTCCACAGAGAATTATTTATTGTGGCAGAAGTGCTTTCTTGGATCCTAAATCTTCTTCTAAGCAGCTTATTATTTGACTCTACTTTACCAACAGGAACTGAGTCCTGGTGATCACCATTGTTTACTAATCCAAAATTTTATTTTTATTTATTTATTTGTTTGTTTGTTTGTTTATTTTGTCAAGCATGTGTTAGATAACAAATGTAAGTATAAACATGATTTATACTTGAAATGGATACGAATAAAAGGGAACAATTGGACAGGGACGATAAACACGCTGGTGCATTTATGCACACCCTTTACAGACCTCTTAGGAATGGGGTGAGGTCACCAGTAGGCAGTCTAAGGTTAAAGTTTTGGGGGTTTGGGGAAGAAACTATAGGTAGTGCATTCAGGCATTGATCACCAATGGTGGGATTCAAATTTTTTTACCACTGGTTCTGTGGGCGTGACTTGGGGGGCGTGGCAGGGGAAGGATACTGTCAAATCTCCAGTCAGAAGTGGTATTTGCCAGTTCTCTGAACTACTCAAAATTTCGGCTATTGGTTCTCCAGAACCGGTCGGAACCTGCTGAATACCACCTCTGTTGATCACTCTGTTGTTGAAGTCATATTTCCTGTATTCGAGTTTGGTGCGTTTTACCTTAAGTTATTGATTGTGCGCTCCTGTATTGTTGTGGTTGAAGCTGAAGTAGTCATTGACGGGTAGGACATTGCAATAGATAATATATGTAGTGGATACGAACCCTTCCAATCATTTTGTTTGCCGTTGTCTGCGCTTTTACCAATTCCATCTTCCAATGAGATGAACCAAGAAAGAAAGAAAATCAGCAAGGAAAGAACAAAACCTATATTATGGATTCTACACAGTGTTAGGAATATAAGTCACCTAACAGGTATTTGGGTTAGAAATATATAAACCAGGATAAACATTTTAGTACTATGTCTTTAAGAGATTGCAAAAATTGCAATTGGGTGTGGTGTGGCCATAAGATGGGGCCAGAAACCTGGATTGTCTTAGTCTTAGTCTCAGAAGAGAGTGTGTCTGAGTGAGTATCTCTATTTCCTTCTGTTGGAAAGTATTACCGTTGCTCCATTTCTTCTAATTGACTGATATTACTGGATTTAATGTAAGTCTGATACTGAACTGTTTTTGACACTGGAATTTGATATTTGGATTATCCCTGGATGAAAACTGACTGATTTTACCTGTGAATGACTTTGGACTGCCTATTTTGGACTTTACTTAACGTTTCTGGAAGTAAAAACCTACATTTACTGTAGAGTGTATCTGTGTGCTCTGTGTGTATTATTCAAACACTTCTCTCAAATACGTCTCCCTGTATGCGCTCATTCTCCTAAAGGGGAATTACCTCAGCACACAGTGCTAGCATTTTATGTGGTGTATCTTCAGTTTTAGCCACAGAATGGAGACCTACCACCAGTTGTCCACTCTGCTATGGCTTCTTGAGGCCAAGAGTTTCATGTGAGCTTGTAATCCGATGAAGACAATGCAGGCTTTCTCCCATTGGCCCTCCACAGTCTCCCCAGGGGTTCAGCAGAAGGATGTGAGTGAATGCTGCTCAGACTTAATAGAACTGCAGGAGACTTTGTGTGTTCCACAAATCAAAGACAGACAGTGTGTTCCACAAATCAAAGTTAGTGCATTCCCAGAGTAATGAGTTTTGCCTTTCTCTTCTGCTACTTTTACTGGCAGCAAAGTACACACGAGAAAAGAAGTCCGTATTTTCTCCTGAAGGAGGAAAGTACTCAGCTCCTCTCAATAGACTACGTGTAGTTATTGTCTAATAATGTGAGACCAATTCTCTCTCCTACCACCCCACCATCACCTCTCTCCAGCAAATAAGACCGTGGCTGTTGCCTGATTGGTATATCACCTCTCTTTCTCAGAGCACTGATGCTTCTTATCCTCCTTCTAGTTGCTTCATAGAATCAGTGACAAGGAGCTACACTGTGTGTTGAGAAGCTTTTGGGGTGCTTTTATTTTTAGCATGAGCCAATCTTTTTCTGCTTTCAGATGAAGGAAGTTGGATTGTAAAACCGTTTGTAAATGTGTATGGTGATATTTGCTCCGGTAAGTTAACATTGTTTCTCCAGCAGCTGTAAATGCAAAATGTATTTTCTAAGGTGTTCTTTGAGAATTGTAAAGTATTATACGGTACTTCTGTTGTATGTGTGTGGAATTGTGTTAATTGCCTCCTTTGTTTAGATTCCTTGATGCTTATGACAATTTCTACTACTTTCGTGTGTAAATGTGTGTAGATAAATAATTGAGTGAACTTATCCTGGAGTTAGGAAATTGCAGAAAGAAATAATGTAAAATTGATATAATGTTTATATATTATATTATATATATTTACACATTACACTCTGCTGATCCGCAAATCTTTGGTTTTGGGGTGGTTTTTAAAATGCAGTTCTTTGAAAAATAGGACAAGAAAAATTGGTACTACAGAGGCTGTTTCTTATTCATTTTATTTAACAAATCCTGTCTCTTTTTAACCAAATTGTTAGTTTGACATGTGATGTGTATGTAACTACAGGCTTTATTTTCTAAAGCAGAGGTTTATTTTGTTCTTAACTTTAAGAATATTATCCTTGTTCTGTTAAGGGCATTCTTTATTTTATGTAATATTTTAAAATAAATCTATGCAAAATAACTAAATAACTATATAGAACAGCACAGAATGCCTGTTTTATTTTAAAATAGGAAATGATATTGTATACAATTATGAAATAATATAGTAACTCTGAGAAGACTTATGTATTTTGGCAGGAGCAAAGATACCTACTAGAATTTTTGACCTTGTCTTATTCAATTAAGAAATGAAGTATATACTTGCTTTTTAGTCTTCTTGAAAGTTGCAAAGTTTGAAAATTACGAAAGGTCCATTAATAGCCTCTTGTAATTATGGGCTTTTATCTCTCAGAAATCCATTAAGTTTGAATGTTCAGTGGTCAACCAATATCTAGAAAATAATTCTTCGTCAATGTAATTGGATAATAGAAAATAATAGGCAAGTATACTGTTGTAATTTCCTGAGGAAACTCTTTCAAAGTAGGTAGGATAATTAAAGCTGTTCAGTTGCATTTTTCAAAATCTTTTTAAAGTTATTTCCCTCCCACCTAAATCTAAATAAATTCAAATGGTTTTGCTGGTCCAAATATATTTGTGTAAAATTTATTTATGGGAAAGCATATAGTAATAAGAAAACCGGAATATGCCTCATTAATTGTCTAATGATAAGCAAATTATTAGTACTTTAGTAGTTATTTAATAATCCAGAGTATAAATATGCTGCATATTTTAGAGAATGAATGTTCAAGCATTGATCAACAATGAAAGTGTAAACAACTTTGCATTTTTTTAAAATATTACCTGTAGAGGATTTATGTCAGAATCCTAAACAGAATGCAAGTATATACAAACAAATGGGCAATGAATGCTGACTTTAATTCATGTGAATATGGCTTGCTTGTCAGTCATCAAATGTACAGAGAAATCTTCTGGAAATAAGAAAAACTGATGTATATAGAAGATAGAAAGGCTGAGATATGCAAACATTAGCAGATCTTTAGTGCCCTAATATGACGTATAAATTAGGTTTGTACAGTATATCAGAAATAAGGTGCAAAGATAATTTTTTTCATGAGGAAAACAGAAAAATAATTTTAAAAAACTTATATGCTAATTTGGAAATGTATTTATATTTCCCCTTCCATTATTTTTTATTGGTAAGCTTAAAAAATATTAGATCTGAACTGGGTGTATTCAACAAAGTAAATCCAGAGAAAAGGTTTCGCCACATAATTGTTACAGCAACTGGACTGTACCTCCATCTGTTGCAATTGATGCAACTTTCAATGCTCAAAAAATGCAGATATAATTAATTAATTGTTTTACTAATTGACCAACCCCCCCCCCCTTTCTGTACATACCACCCATGCAGAGCTTCTCTGTCATTATCACACAGTTGTTTCAAAGGTAGCAGCTATTAGCCTGTACCTGCCTAACTGGTCAAAGTTTGTGTCAACAGCATTATCAAATCAGCAGGCAGAGCAAGTGATACCATCTGACCAATTAACTGATTCCAAAAACAGCTGCGCCAAGTTGGTCTTCATTAGTATTTAGAAAGGGGACCCCAGGAAAATCTGAAAGTTATAAACTGAATGGGAATTTTAAAAATCTAGAAGATAGTAATGGTAAACCATTACTGCCAAGAGAAAACAGGGATGTATCCATATAGCTACCTAGAGTTGCCCAATTCAAGGGAGTCTGGATTTACATAAAACCAGAAAAGTGATATATCAAGCTTGAGTAGTACATAGAGGAGCCATGGTGGTGCAATAGTTAGAATGCACTATTGCGAGCTAACTCTGCTCACTGCCAGCAGTCCAATTCTGACCAATCCAAGGTTGACTCAGCCTTCCATCCTTGCACAGTCAATTAAATGAGGACCCAGATTGTTGGGGGCAATATGCTGACATTTGTAAACCACTCAGAGAGTGCTGCGTAAAGCACTATGAAGCAGTTTTACAGGTCTGCTATTACTATTGCTATATGAATTGTTGTCACTAAACGCAACTAGTGGTTGCTAAAAAGAGATTTTCTATTTCTTCATTCCTGATGGCAACATTTTATAGTTTGTCTAAAGAGCTTGCTAATTCCACCACAGCTAGTGAATACTATAGTGGGGACAATACTTTAAACAGAGGTGGTGGGGACAGCATTTCAAATAAGCATTACAGGTAGTCCTTGACTTGGAGGTCAGTTGAAGTTACAACAGAGTCCAAAAAAAAAAAAAAAAAGGCTTAGGACCCAAATTCCAAGTTCTGACATCCGCAGTCCCGTTCCCCTCCCACCCACCCCCCCACACACAATCACATGACTGCATGTTAGGCCCTCAGAAACTATCCCCCACTTATGGTCATTTGCAATGTCCTGCTGTCACACGATCCCAATTTATGACATTTTTGAAGTTTACTTCCCATTTCTTGCAAAAAACAATAACCCATAAACAATAGCTTCGCATTATGATCACAGCATTCCCTTAATGATTGCAGCATTCACGTAACAACTGCTGCAAAAAAAAAAGGTTGTAAAATTGGGTGTGGTCATACATGGCAACTTACTTTATGACTGTCATGACAACTGACTGAAATTGCAAGCTCCAATATGGTCACAAGTCAAGGACTGCCTGTATGAATGTGGTGGGTTGTAGGATGAGATGTTAGGGACATAGTAGACCACGTTCAGTTTGTACTTCTCATATGCTCTGAATCAAAACAACTGTGCTTTGGGCTTTACTGAGAACTACCAAGTCTTGATTTTTTTAAAAAAAAATATTGTATTTTATTGGAACTATGAAAGAATCAGGAACAAATAGGAATACAGAGCCTCATGTCCCAAAGGTGCTTTTTTTTTTTTTAAGAGGCAACTGGATTTTCTGGATTTTCTTTGAAGACGTTTTGTTTCTCATCCAAGAAGCTTCTTCATCTCTGACTGGATGGTGGAAATGGAAGGATTTATACGCCTTGGAAACAGCTGGTCATTTGCCTTCTTTTAGCAGGTTGTTAATCACCTGGAGGTTTGTCTGTGTCTTCAGGGTCACCTGAGTGGTGCACATGGTGTGGAGCCTTCTTGGGACTGTTGAAAGGACTGTCTTGTAGATTGGAAATAGATGATGTCATATCCCCCTCTCAGTTGAGAGAGGGCTGCTCAATTTTGACACGGGTGGCCTCTTTAACCCCTCTTTCTAACCAGCGATCCTCTCTGTCCAAAATGTGGACTTTGCTGTCTTCAAAAGAGTGGCCTGTGTCTTTTAAATGCAGATGGGCTGCTGAATCTAGTCCTGATGTGTTTGTTCTCCTATGTTGTGCCGTGCATTTACAAAGTGGTTGTTTCGTTTCCCCAATGTACAGATCTGCACATGGCTCACCACATTGTACTGCATAAACCACATTGTTCAGTTTTTGTCTGGGTGTTTTATCCTTGGAGTGGGCAAGACACAGGCCACTCTGTTGAAGACAACAAAGTCCACGATCTGGATGACTGAGAATCTCCATAGACACAGAGCCTCGTGGTTTGTGAAACTGCAATGCTTCCTGTTTGCTCCTTCACTTGTATGAGGAAAAAACTTGAAAATCCAGGATATCCAGAGGTTAGTGGGCTGCAGGTTTGAACCCCTTGTTCTGATACTGCATGGTTTGGAGAACCGGCAAATCAGACCACTGGCTGGCCCCGCCCCATCTATTTTTTGGGTTGTTTTCAACCATTTTTGGATGAAAAACAGGCTGTTTTGGGGGCTTTTTTTCAGGCCATTTTTTCCAGCCCAAAACAGCCTGAAAATGGCCTTAAATGGCCCAAAAACAGGCCAAAAAATGGGCAGGGGGCAGCCAATGGTGGGATTAGCCCCAACTGACTGAATCCTACCTGTTGCTTTGAAGCAAGTGGCCGGGAGGTGGGGCTGGGTGTAATGAGTGACATCACCCACCCAGTCACGCCTACCCAGCCAGAGAACTGGTTGTTAAAAATTTTGCAACCCACAACTGGGGATATCACACCAAAAAGAGGTTCAAAACAAGCATCACTCTGCTTTTACATTTTAAAAATAAAAATAGTAGGAGTTACTCATGATTCGAATGGAGCTAATATCTGTGTGATACAGATTGCCTAGTAACTGCTAGAACCAAACCAAGTTCTTTGTGCAAAAAAACTAGTATCTAGTGTGTAATGTGAATGCAGCCAGTATTTGGGGATATTAGAGAGCTGGAAAGGAAGTGCCTGAATCTACTCCTCGGTCAGAATAAAGCTTGAAATAGAGGGCTGGGTATCTGAATATTATGCTGGTAAGAACTCCACAGATATCATGAGTGTGAGCTGTTTATCAGGCACATTAAATGAAAACGATGGTGGTTGATCACTCAGTTCCAGTTCTTTTGGGAGTGAAATTGCCCAGTTGATCTTTATACCCATTTTCCAGTGAAGTTAATTATAGATTTTGTGTGAAATGGGAATTTATTCTCTGCTTTCAGGGAAGACTGCTTATGGGCAGTGCTGTTTTTTATATATATATAAGCACCACTGCTATTAAAAACTTTCATCCTTTAAACTACGGAAAAGGAGTTTGATATTTCCAGCACTCATTCACTCCAAAGGATTGGGGAGATGAAAGTTAATTAAACATTATACTCATTTACATTACTGATTGGGGAAGAGCATTAGTACTGATTGGGAAGAAGCCATGTAGGAAAACAGACCAAGAAGTACCTGCAATAGTGAGCTATTTAATCAATAATTTATATTACCTGTAGAATAGTGATACAATTATATCTCACAATGGCATTATTAAACAATCATTTCTATCAAAAATTGAGGTGGAGAACTTTTTCAGTGAAATTACTATTACTTTCTACCTTTCAGACAGTATGGACTTATGCAGCATTCAGCAAATATGCTTTGATGTTCCGCATTAACATCAAATACACAGAATCCTCATAAGGCAGCTAATGTCCTCCTTTAGCTAGGTTAACACATCATGCTAGTCCATATTGTGATGTAATAGTTTTTAGGTGAAATAGATGAATGGATAGCTTCTAAACTATGATTTGTATGCTACCATATATAAGATTATGAGTCAGTCTTATCATACATGTCATGACTACATTTAATATATTATAGAAGCACATATCATACTACTCACTTCTGGTACTTGAAGGAAAATTACATTCATAACATCCAGACAGGACTGTAATTTCTCAAATGAAAACATTAAAATAAATCTTTTTTCCCAGAAAAACTTTATTATTTTTTTTAAAGTTGAAATGCAAAGACGAAGATTAAAAAGGGGAAAGGAAAGGAAACAAGGAAAAAGCAAAATTAGGGCCACAAAAAGAACAAAGGAAAAATTATAGAAAAGAGTAATTTCCAACTTTCTTAAGCAAATTACAAGCATAAAATAGAATGTCTTTAAACTAGTGCACACCATAGCACACCATATTTCTATAACCATAAACAGTTCTTGCCATCAGATCCAAATGTTGGAATTTTATTTTTTTAAGCAGATAGCCTAAAAGTGGTTTCCAAGAAGAAACAAAGTTGAAGTCTTTTCTTTAACCAGAGTGGTTCAATTTCACCATCCCTGCCAATCCCATTAGCTTCACCCTCCATTCTTCCATCGTGGGGATCTCTGAGTCCTTCAATCACTGCACAGTCTTCCTACTGTTATATATTAAAAACAAAGTTCCTTGCATTTTTTTCCATCCCATATTCAAAGTTTTTTTTGTCTACTTATTTATATATTCCTTAACATAACATGTTTTAATGTTTTAATCAAGTTTTATGGTTTTAAAACAATTGTAAATGACTTTTAATTTTTTTGTATGGGAGACACCCAAAGTTGGTTAGGAGATGGGAGACTAATAAAAAATAAAATAAAATAAATATTCATCTTCTGTGCTCATTTTCAGTAATAGTTTGGTTTTAGTTATCCCTGACCTGCAGTTAGGTATCTGTGGATTGATTCCCTGTCACATTTTTATAGATGTGGTTTATTTTTGGTCAGGGTTGATCCATTTGTTTTCTGTTTTTAACTGTTATAATTTTATATTTGGAAAATGCAATCTCTTTTGGAGTGGACAGCCATAAACAATTTAATAAATAATAACAATTAAACATCTTACAAAACAGTGTATTAATTGCTTCTTTTTTTCAAATAATTTCATTAGAGATTGCAGTAAAAACAATAAAAGTTATACAAACTACAAAAATAGTATAAAAAAGAAAGAAAAAAGTTGTTTCCCATTTCAGCCCAACAAGTATACACAATTTAAGTAAATTTATTGCCATCTCTTAAGCTACAAAATGAGCTCTCTTCAACCCATATCTCGTTTCTTAACTAAAAAAATAAAAATCCAAAATCCTTGTCGTTCATTCCTTATTTACAAAGTCCAGTAAGAATTAACAAATACAACTAATTATTAACATTGATTAAATAAGGCAGGCTTGTGTTCCTTCCTTATTCTTTTAATGATCTTAACTCTTAACCCCTCCAAGCAGAGTCTGACATCTTAGTTTGATTTCTTGCCATCTTTTTTTTAATCCTTCCCCAGAAGATTTCTCAGAATTTTTAGCAAGCCTGTTTTGTAAATCTAGGAAGAGAAACTCATTTTTTTTGTCACTTATCATAAAGTCATTCAAAGCTTTAACAAACTTCTTTTACATATCCAGTAAAAATATAAAATAAAATCATCTCTCCTTTTTGGCTTATTTATTTATTTAAAACATTTACATAGCTTCCCATCTCATAACAAATGCTTTAATCAAAAATTAAAGTGACATAAAAACCATATTAAAAGTATAAAAACCAAACACATTAAAATCAAAAATTTGGCGTCAAGTTTCCAATATTCGAACACCTCATCCCAGCACCTGAGGGGAAAAAACAGGTCTTCAGTAATTTTTGGGAGGGTAGGCTGGTAGAGGCCTGCCAAACCTCAGGGACAAAATGTTCCATAGGGGAGGAGATGCTATAGAAAAGGCACACTTCCTAGCACCCATAAGTAAGCGGTGTTTAAGGAAAGGGACATAGGTGCGTGCCTACCCTATCTGACATGGTTTGATGGCTAAAGGTCCTTAGGAAAAGGTGGTCCTGCAGATAACCTGGCCCTGTGCCACACAGGGTTTTAAATGTTATAACCTGCACCTTGAATTGGACTTGGGGGGAAAAGGAAGCCAGTGCAGGTTGCAAATCAGAGGTGTTATATGAACAAACACAGGGGCAACAATCTCTGCATGCACCGCAGCATTCTTGAATAGTTGAAGCTTCCAGATGGTTTTCAAGGGCGGCCCCATGGAGAGTGCATTGAAGTAATTCAAATGGGAGGTGGCCAAGGCATTAGTGACTGTGAATTAGGCCCCCCAGTCCAGTAAATGTCACAATCTGTGCAAGCCCCCTCCAGCACCACAGCTGTCACCTGCTCCTTCAGCATGAACTGTGAATCTAAGAGTGCCCCACAAATTGCATCCCAGTTCAGTCCAGGGAGTCCCATTCCATTAAGAGTCAAAGAGGACCTTCCATTGGACCCTGGGGGCCAAACACCCATAGCAACTCTGTCTTACCAGGATTGAGTTGATTCAGCCAGGAGGGGCATAGTTTCAGACCACAGGTGGCTGTCCACTTCCTCAAGAGCTACCATCAGAGTTGGTATTCATCAGGTTCTGACCAGTTCTGGAGAGCCTGTAGCGGAAATTTTGAGTAGTTCGGAGACCCAGCAAATACTACCTCTGGCTGACCCCATCTATTCTCTGCCTCCCGAGTCCCAGATGATCAGATGAGTCTTCTTTTGTTGCCCTGCACAGGAGAACAGAGCTGGAAGGCAGGTTAATGGGGTGGGGTGGGGAGGGATTGGGATTTTGCAGTAACCTTCCCCTGCCATGCCCACCAAGCCATGCCACGCCCACCAGGCCACGCCCACAGAACCGGTAGTAAAAAAAAATTGAATCCCACTGCTGGCTACTATCTTGAACTCAACCCAGGTAACAAGGATGACACTTGTCTCCATCACTCCCAAAAGATCTGCCCAGACAAAGTCCAACCCAGGGGTGGGTTTCTACCGGTTCTGTCCACCTCTGTAGAACCGGTAGCTCTGAAGAGCAGCAGACATAGAACCGGTTCTATCTCTGCTGATGTTTTTACCCACTCACCCACCCAGGCTCTTACCTGATCTTTATTTCCTGATTTTTCAACTTCAGCTGCAGAACGAGGCACAGCTGCAGTTAAGAAAAGCAAGAAAAGAGGGCTGTTTCAAAGGCTGCTTCTCTGCAGGCAGCTGCTGATGACAATTTACAGGCGTGCGGCTCGCAGCCTGCAGGGAAGCTCGTAAATCCCAAACCGGTAGTTAACCATGTTGTATCCCACCCCTGGTCCAACCCCCAGCAAAGTTGAACAACTTTATCAAATAGATTCCTCATAGGGACTCTGCAGGTGCTCCCCTGGTTCCTCCTTACCCACGTGGAACCTGGGTATTCAAAACAAGGCTGCCAATTGGCTACCTGCTGAAGTCATAAGAAGTCCACTAATTATCCTTCATCGCTCTTATTACCACAGGGTAGGTCCGAACAGAGGCTCTTATCTATGCTCATTCAGCCTCACACTTTGTCTTCCTCCAGCAGAATTCTAGGCATCTCTTATGTTGTTTTAATTCTCTAAGCTACTCTGTTTAATAGTTGTATATTTCCTTTAAGCATTGAAGCATTATCCTGTCTCATTTTAAAGTCCTGTAAATCCTTTTCTGCATCCTTCTCATGGCTTGTCATATCGATATCCATATTCAGGATAATTTCAAATGTATGTGTTGTTTTTCCATTACATCCTTAACTGGCCATTTATCAATCCTTTCCAAGAATCTCAAAGGCCTCTTGCCATAAAGTTTCATACTTTTTTCATACTTTTCCATTAAACAGCTCACTGTTATAATATTTCATTTTGTTGTGTTATTTTCTAGATCCCCTTAGTGCCCAAATTTTATAGTCCCATTATCTTGTTCTGGCTAGCAAAGAGCTAAAACAATGCTACTTTCTCACAAGAGGAATTTTTCCCCAAAATGAAAATTATAGTTCCAAGTTATCTAAGACTCTATCCATTGTTAAACTTTCTAAAATCCATATTCCAAGTATCCCATTGCTGATTGATCCAGAAAGTACGGTAGTATTTTTCAAAATGTTTTAAAATTGCATTTACAAATTCTTTCTCTAAAGAGAAGGCACTTCACTCAACAAATACTTATAACTGTTGTTCTCAGGGCACCAAGGACTCCACCCTCAGCTATGTATACTCACTTCTATTAACAGTATACACCAGGGGTCCCCAACCACCGGGCCCCGGACCAGTACTGGTCCGTGGAACATTTTCTACCGGGCCGCCAGTTTGCTGGGCACTGCCATCTTGTTTTGATGAGAAAGTGCTTCCGGTGAGCTTTTCCGGTTGGAAAGTAGCGTTTGGGTCCTGAAGGAATCCTCGTGTCTTAGTTTCATCGAAGGTGGGGGGACGGCTTCGAACAAAACTAAGGCGTGAGGATTCTTTCAGCACCCAAGGCAAGGCGAGCCGAGCGACCATCCCAAAGCCGTCCTGAAGCCCATCGACAAAGGTACAAAGGAGGAGTTGAAGGTGGCGGGGAGAAGCGGGGGACGGCTGGCTGGCCAGTTGCTCAGCTCGCCTTGCCATGCGTGCTGATGCCGGTACTGGGCCGTGGATCATTTTGTGATGCCAGTACCGGGCTGTGGCACAAAAAAGGTTGGGGGCCACTGGTATACACTACTTGAATGACTACCACCTCTGCATCTATTTCTAACTCTTCTTATTTGTTTCTGGAATTTTGCATTGATCTAGATTATGATACACGATGCCACTGAGGGTTTTTCAAATTATTAATCAAGGTCCTAGGTCCAGAATTGTAATTTTCAAACCACATGTTAGGAGTGTTTTTCTCCTAACTTTGCTCTTTTCATTGTACCAACAATATAAATATGACTGTCCTACCACACCAGGATAATATGGGAAACCTTGGGGCTTAGCACATTCATGTAGCAACACCAGATCTCCTGAATCTGGATTAATGCTAATGGAAAGATAAGTTTTCTTGAGTTCATTATATTACCTGTAAGGTAGAAAGAAGAAGTCTTACGGCTCTTATATTTTGAAAGTACTATACCAGGGTGTCAAACTCGTGGGCCACGGGCCAGAAGTGTCACGTGTTGGCCCTGCCCTCACTAGTTTAGCAAAGGGAGAAAAAAGTCCCAATACGTCACGTGAAGCCACTGTGACAACACGAGTTTGATATCCCTGCACTATATTATACGGTATTTTCCATGCTATGTACATATATTATGTTGTCATTTTCTTCACAAAGCTCCAATTGGCAGACACATTTCTTCATTTTATCCTCTAATAATCCTATGAGGATTATTACTCAAAAAAATAATCATATTGTGAACAAATTAGAATGGGGAATGAATGAATGAGATGTATAATGCAACGATACACATTTTGTTTTCAGCTGCTCTAGATCAGATGTGCATTGTGCAATCAGCCCATTTGAGAAATAAATTGATATTAAAGAGAAATCTCACTGTCTTGCACAAAAAACCATTTAAGGCAGCAGTCCCCAAACTTTCCAATTCCATAGACTGGCAGTGACAGTGATGGGCATTGATGTTGGCAGGGGGAGGGGATGGTTTCATTTGTGCAACCTAATCTCATGCATTGGGATGATCCAGGGTGTGGCACAAAGGTAACGCAGTCAGATAAGCAATAAGAGTCCCTTTATTATCTCCAGCTTTGCCTCCAATGTCCAGGTTACCTTCGGCTGGAAAAAAACTCTCCCAAGAACAGCCTTTAACTGTAGAAAATTCAGTCCAAAACAAGGTACATACAAACTGTAACTTAAAATCCAAACAAACCAAACTGAAGTAATTAGCTTGACAGGGCAGGAGAAGGAATTTCAGACTTGAAACTCACACAGTTGGGAAGACACCAGGAACCCAGATAAGCCTCAACAATACCAGATAATTCATGATTTGCTCTCAATAGTTTTCTGTGCACAACTTCCTTTTTTATACACTGAGTTCCCAGCTGCAACTAATGAAGGGAATCAGGGCCCTTTCCTCCCACCGTAAGCCACACAACCCATGTTGCTCTCTTCTCCGTTCCTCCCTGTGTGCCCTAGGATAGGGGTCTCCAACCTTGGCAACTTTAAGACTTGTGGACTTCAACTCCCAGAATTCCTCAAGCCAGCACTGATCTAGGATGAAGAGGGGATGGGCCTGGATCTTCCCCAGTTTCTTCCACAGCCAACAGAGCCACACTCCCACTCCCCGTCAGCTGTTCGGCTTCCTCCTCCGAGTCAGATTCTGACAGGGGCATGACATACATGTGCAAATGGATCTTTGTGTATTCACCTGCCACTTGTGCAGCTCAGTTCCCAATGAGCCACAAACCCATTGGGATGGGGACCCCTAATTTAAGGTATCCATTTTATATACTTGTCCACCAAAATCCCACATTATCTACTTTGCTTGGAAACTTTCAGTAGGATCTCCAGGAAAAGAGGCATTTACCTGCTATCTAAGTCAGGGGTCCCAACTACCGGGCCACAGACTGGTACCGGTCCATGGAACATTTCCTACCGGGCCGCCGGTTTGCTGGGTGCCGCCATCTTGTTTGACAAGAAAGTGCTTCCGGGTGAGCTTTTCTGGTTGGAAAGTGGCGTTTGGGTCCTGAAGGAATCCTTGCGCCTTAGTTTCATCGACGGGGGGGGGGGG
>NW_020769311.1:4142532-4156391 GCF_900518735.1 Pseudonaja textilis
GGGCTTCAAACGAAACTAAGGCACGAGGATTCTTTCAGCACCCAAGGCAAGGCGAGCCGAGCGACCATCCCGAAGCCATCCCGAAGCGAAGCCCATCAACAAAGGTACAAAGGAGGAGTTGAAGGTGACGGGGAGAAGCGGGGGACAGCTGGCTGGCCGGTCGCTCGGCTCGCCTTGCCTTGTCATGTGTGCTGATGCCGGTACCGGGCTGCCGATCATTTTGTGATGCCGGTACCGGGTCGTGGCACAAAAAAGGTTGGGGACCACTGATCTAAGTCACTAAGGAATATTGGTTAGAAGTTCTGGAAGAAAGATTCTAAGCCTAGACTGTTGACTTTTTTGTGTCTTCATCTTCTATCTGTATCCGGGATTCCTAATGTTACTGGGAGAATATTTCACAAAATTGGATACATGTAACTTGTAACCAGTGACTAGAATGAAGCTTGTCACCCTCTTAGCTTCTCTTCCAGCAGAAAGTTCTCTATGGCTTTGCTTTGCTGGCTGAGGAATTCTGGGAGTTGAAGTCCACAAGTCTTAAAGTTGCCAAGGTTGGAGACCTCTGCTCTACAGTTACAGTTTATCTTTGTTTTTTGTTTTTTCAAAGACAGATGAACGGAAAGCATTGGGCTACAGAAATCTATTATTTGTAGTTTCTAAAAGGCTTTACAAGATATACAGTATTGGGTATTGATGGAAGTAGTTATTCTTTAGGAGGTGTGCTTGTATGCGTATGGAGGGAGGGAAAGACAGAGAGAAACAGACCAAAGTCTGACAGCCATTAAAGGAATTATTTGCAGGAAGATCTCAAAAAGAGACAGGGAATTGTCAATCTGCCACTATCTAAATATACTAGAATTGTAACTCCCAGAATTCCCAGTAGGAGGTTCAGCATCTTGATTGTATGACTTCAAGGGAATGTAAAAGGATGGATCTGATTAGATAGTAGATGGGTTTGTAATTGCTATAAGTATTAATGCTAAACTCCATGGCAGTATCTTTCTTGAGACCTCAAGGCTAGGAATATTGTCTTATTTATGTCAGTTTTCAAAAGTAGAGAAGGAATCTGTCCTGAATAGTAGTAATATGTCAGGATTGAACGCTAAACTGAGTTGTTCTGAGAGGAGCAATCCCACTAGCTTTGTCTTCTCAGAGTCTTTTCTGGCGTAAGAGTTTGCTCTGCAGGGGTGCTTTTCAAGTGATAAGAATAAAAAATTAATGTAGAGTCTTCAGGAAAGATCTTGAAGAGCATATTAGAAGCATACGAGGTTCCGGTAGTTTGCTGCTGTAGCCTATTTATAAAAGTAGAATTTTTTATGGATTTGTTTTCTTGTAACATAATAGTTCTTTGAACAGGAATCCTAAAAACATTTTACTGAAAGAAAAATGAAATAGCAGTTCCTCACCTTCTATCCTCTTCCAGCATTTACTGCAGGCAATCTGATAGCTACATGATCATATGAGGCAGGTTTTTGATGAAATAATTGATGTAGCGGTTTAAATTTCTTCTGCAACTTCTTTCAGTTTGGTGGAGAAGAAATTGCTTCCAAAATGTTATTTAAGGGAAGGCAAAAAATAAATAAAACAACTAAATGCTCATGGAAGAGATGTGCCGTTTTTACATTTATTTTGGTCATGAGAGGACTGAGGGATGTGTGAAATGTCTAATTTTCTTACCATCAGTGTGCACTCTACTTAGTTTTTTTATCTTTGAGCTAATAAATTGATTAAAGGCTTGGAGACTAAAACATATGAAGAACCATTGCAGGAATTGGGAATGGTTAGTCTAGAGAAAAGAAGAACTAGGAGTGACATGATAGCGGTCTTCCAATATTTGAAGGGCTGCCACAAAGAAGAGGTCATTTTCCAAGACACAAGAAGGCAAGACAAGAACTGATTCAAAGATGGATAGAACAAATGGTGGGAGAATGTATTTCATTTAAACCGGAATTTTTTTCTTCTTGGAATAATATCAGAAAAATTTAAAAAAGAAATAATATATCTAAAAGTACATGTATTGATGGTGGCTAGAATATTATATGCACAATATTGGAAAAATGAAATTATCCCTCCAGAAACAAAAATAATGAGAAAAACTATGGCATAGGTAGAATCTGATAGGTTAACTTTAGAAATAAAAGATAAAGGAGAGTCTAAATATTATAAAATATGGAATAAATTTTATAAATGGTTATATAATAGAAGACAAGGTTGAAATACTAGTAGTTATGATTTGATTAATTAGTAATCAATATTTTAATAAGGAGATTATAAATGATGAAGTAAAATGTATTTATGTATAACAAGGATAAGTTGGATGTATTGTGTTGTATTCGCATAATTAGAATTAAAAATAACTTTAAAAAAAAGAAGCAATGGATGGAAACTAATCAAGGAGAGAAGCAACCTGGAATTAAGGAGAAACTTCCTAACAGTGAGGACAATTAACCAGTGGAACAGCTTGCCTCCAGAAATTGTGGGTGCTTCATCACTGGAGGTTTTTAAGAAGAGACTGGACAGCCTCTTTGTCTGAAATGGGGTCTCCTGCTTGAGCAGAGTGTTGGATTAGAAGACCTTTGAGGCTGCTTCTAGTTCTATTCTGACTGATTGATTGAGCCTTCTTTTCTTGAACTAGATGACCTACAAGGTCCCTTCCAACTCTGTAAATCTGTCACTAAGTTGCTTGAGTCTCCACGATCAATTTTGGGTTGCGGGATTTTGCAACTTCCGTGCTTAACTAACTTCTGGGAAAGGGATATGCTTGCTGTCCCACTCTTTCAATAGTTTGGACAAGCTTTCTTTCCTTCAGACTTCAGCAGAGCACCTTTAAAAAAACTTTTCACTCAAGTCTACAAACTTGAAATCTCCTGGTGATTTCTGCCCAAATAATTGCATAATTATAGTCTCCATCTTGGTCTTTTTAAAAAACCTTCACCTATGGATACCCCAATGTTTTCAAGCAAAGAAAACATAAGCCTGATACTTCCACATGCTACACATAAGAAAATACAGAGAGAAATAATTATTGGGAAATATAGGATTTTAGCAAGAAAATGTGACAGCTTCATTATCTTTAGTGGAGACTAAAAAATGAAGCACAGAAACAAACATAAAGAAGAAAATATTTCATAATTGCAGCTGATGATATAGCATACTTATTATTGCAGTGTTTCCATTGTGTTATCTAAATTGCTCCTTGACAGTCTTCAATTAATCCACATTAGTTTTGAATTTTTTAAAAAAATCATTATCATCACCATTATCTAGACCAGGGGTGTCCAACCTTTCACCTTCCCTGGGCCACATTAGAAGAATTAAATTTGGTTTGGGCCGCACATAAAATAATATAACAGTAACGATACCTGATCATCCAAAAAAACCATAGAAAACATAGTTAACATATTAAATTTATTTGGAAATGAAGTTAGTGAGATGTTTTTATTATTTATTATTTATTAAAAATTATTTATTTTTTATCGCGGTTTTATTATCATGGTTTTTTTTAATCACGGTTTCTTTATCACGGTTTATTTTCCAGCCAAATTTTGCGGGGGGGGGGAAGCTCGCCCGCCTCGCGCCTACCTCTCCTCCTGCAAATGGCCCGGCTGGATGAGGCAGGACTGGAAGGCAGAAGCAGCAGCGGCGGCGGGGGCAGAAGCAGCGGCGGTGGCGGGGGAAGAAGCGGCGGCGGTGGTGGGGGCAGAAGTGGCGGCGGGGGCGGCGGCAGGGGCAGAAGCGGGGGCGGGGGCAGAAGTGGCAGCGGGGACAGAAGCGGCGGCAGGGGCAGAAACGGTGGCGGGGGCGGCGGCAGCAACAGCAGGACGTGGCGCTCTGACAGCGCCCACCTTTTCTGTTGCTGCTTGGCCTGGCGCTCGCCTCGCCCCGCCCCGCACCTGCCTCTCCTCCTCCTCGCTGGCTCTGGCATGAAGGTTGGGGTGGGCACTGGGCCGCATTACGAAGCAACCTGGGCCGCATGCGGCCCCTGTGCCGCGGGTTGGACAAGCCTGAGCTAGACTCTGTGCCAGTAAATATTATAGTGTATTTCAATAACTTTCCATTAGTTTTATGAAGGGACTGCCTTTGTGAGTTTGATACAAATTTCCTTATGCTTTTTTCTTATTTGTATTCCTCTGTGCATTTACGTTTGGTATCATCTTTCTGATCCACGATCTCTCTTCTCTGATATTTTTCTATACTTGTAATAAGAAATGGGAGATTAGCATAGCCTCTATTTCCCAACCTCTAAAAATCCTATGAAAAATAATTCCTCATAATAAATCAATTAGAATAGAGCTGGAAGGGATATTGGAGGTCTTTTAGTTCGACCTGCTGCTCAAGCAGGAGATACCATTTCAGACAAGTGACTGTCCAGTCTCTTCTTAAAAACCTCCAGTGAGGAAGCACCCACAATTTCTGAAGGCAAACTGTTGCAGTGTCAGAAAATTTCTCCTTATTTCTAAGTTGAATCACCCCTTGATCAGTTTCCATCCATTGTTGTCTGGCCTTCAGGTGCTTTGGAAAATAGCTTGACCCCTTCCTCCCTGTGGTAGTCCCTCAACTATTGGAAGACCGCTATCCTGTCTCCCCTGGTCCTTCTCTTCACTAGGCTAGCCATGTCCAGTTCTTGTAACCGTTCTTCCTATATTTTAGCCTCCAGTCCCCTAATCATATTCATTGCTCTTCTCTGCACTTTTTTTAGAATCTCAACATGTTTTATATAGTGTGGTGGCCAAAACTGGGTGCAATATTCTAGGTGTGGTCTTACTAAGGCTTTAGAGAGTGGTATTAGTATCTCACTTGATCTTGATTGTATCCCTCTGTTAATGCAGCTTATGATAGCATTGGCTTTTTTGGCTGCCACCGCACGTTGTTAGCTCATATTTAATTGGTTGTCTTCTAGTGTTTTACCTACAAGTTTATTTTATTTTATTTATTTTTATTTATTTTATTTATTTTATTTTTTTAAGTTACTCTTCCATATTCTTTTTTTGAAGAACTTTTTGTTTATCATTATATACATTACTAGCACTGAATAGTCTTGAATAAAATTAACTTTGAAGACTACATATATTACTTGCAACTCTGGAGGATGTGGAAATTAATATAGTCTAGAGAAGATCAATCATTTATGGCAGCTAAGTAGCATCAGATCTTTTGTCTTTGATTCTCTATTCATTAAATCTTGATTGGTAGCATATTTGATATAAGAATATCTCCACAATACTGAACTCCTTGTGACATTATTCCAAGCTTCCTCATCTAACAATTTAGATTCATAGAGTATTTTAATAAGAATCCAAGGTTGATATCATATTCATGTGAATGCATTTATTTTTCACATACTGTAAATATTCAGCAAGTCCCTTAGATCATATTGATTATGGAAGCATCATACCGGCAGTGACACAAATGAAATTATTTTACCACTAGGATATTTCTAAGCATTGAAAATTGCAATGCTTACCCACAGTGATGTACAACCTGTTGAATGATCTCAAAACAAAATCAGCCATTTTGATTGTCAGTACGCTGTACTGTATATAATTCTTAGGTGATAAGGTCCAGGCAACAGTAATTTAACAATAGCTTCACCCCAATTCATTTATGATGTGTCCTGAGGTCACATAATCACCTTGTTCTGATCTGGCTTCTAAACACAACAAACTCTCTGTAGTTAACTAAATGTTTCCTTTATTAGGAGCGCCTGCAGCCCCGGCAAAAAGTCACTCTCACACACAGCAAGCTGACAAGCTCCCTGTCCAGGAGGGAGATGAATAGTTGAGTGCCACATCTATTCCTCTCCATCCTTTTATTCCCAGAGCTAGGATGGGGCCTCATTAGCAGTGGTGGCTCTTCCGTCCCAAGGATCGGCCCATATGTTTCCACTGCTCTTCTCTTCTCTGCCTTCTGCGCATCTATGCATCAGGCACTGGACCCAGCTGTTCCTCCTCTTCCTCATGAGCCACCTCCAGGCTGTTGACTGTCCTTCTGAGGGCGGATGGACGGCTCAGGCTCTGCCTCTGTCTCTCTCTCTGACAGTTCCATTCTGTCTTCCCCCTTGGAGATTTCAAGTTGCCTTGATGTTGGACCCTGACTCCCACGCCTCCTCCTCTGACTCAGTTGCTGGAGAGGCTGGCGGCTGAGAGAACACAGCACCCCTTTTGCAACCTTCTGACAAAGTCAGATTCACTTAACAACCATGTTACTAACTTAACAACTGCAGTGATTCACGTAACAGCTGTGACAAGAAAGATCGTAAAATGGGGGAACAGTTCACTTAAAAACTGTTTTGCTTAGCACTGGAAATTTTGGGTTCAATTGTGATCGTACATTGAAGGCTACCTGTACATCAGAGGTGTCAAACTGGCAGTCCGTGGGCCATTTGTGTTATGTGCAGGCCACGCACACCCCAGTTCCACGAAGGGGAAAAACATTGTGATACCTCATGTGACGGCAGTGTGACACCGTGAGTTTGAAACCCCTGCTTTAGATGAATAGGAAGAGGGAATTATAAGGCATTACAGAAGTTGTACGATCTGCCCCCACCATCCTTAATCACAATCTGAGTTGGCTCCAATTGTGAATTTGCGGGAAAAGATATCAGCTTTCCAAGCTTTATACAGCAGAAAGAAATTGTATCCACTACCCACGTGAAGAAGAAAAAATGAGCAAATATTGCAATTGGTTTCTATTCTATTTCTATTAAAATATAATGAGGGAGAAGATCAGCATTCCATTATGTGGTTAAAGTAAATGGTGTGTTGGAGTGCCAGGTAGTTTTCTTTTTTAAACTAATCAATGGTTGTTGAAGTAGATAACAATGTTCTTCAAAAGAAAAGATGGAAAATTGTCTCTCTGGGATTAAACGATTATGCTAGTAAAATTATTAGAACATGATGGCTGCTCTCTTAAAAATACTTACAATGCTCATGCCATCATCCATCAGTTTAAATTTGATATTAAGTGATTTTCATCTTACAACATGAAGTACTAAATTAGAGCCTCTGCTGTTAAAGGAGATTTGCAAGAATACTTTAAGGAAAAAAACATACACAGGTTGCCAGGTCTTTTTGTTTGCAACTTATGTAACCTACAAATTGCCTTTCTAAAGCTTAACCTTCACACAGACTAAGTGGCTTTAGATTACCTTGCTGGTATAAGTTCAAGGCATCTTAAGCTCCCAAAATAAACAGATAATTATACATAACAATGTTCTTGGACTGTAGCATGGAATAATGCATACTGTAACTGAATGTTCCTACTGAGCAATTTTGTTCAGAAAATAACTATGTTAGGAAAAAAGAAAAGTCAGAACGATTATTCTTAAAACTATTAATACAAAGACTTGTTTGTCCCTGGACCTGAATAGAAATGTTTCAATCTATTTTAGTGCTATTTACATGGCTTGGCATTATTTCTCCGGGAGTTCAGACAGGAAACCCAACAAGCTTACATACTGAGAAATGTTTATCAACTTGGAGTTTTATATGTATGTAAAAACAGGACAAAAGGATCACCATCAGCAGCAGCGGTGGAATTCCATTTTTTTCCTCATCAGTTCTATGAGAATGTGCAGCAATGAAAAACCGCCCTCTGTCAGCACTGGTGAGGTGAGCTGTTTTTTTTTTAGCTCAGCTGAAGTGCGGCAATTCGCTCTGCCGCATGAATCAGCTGACCTAAAAACCAAAGGAATATAGGACAGGATAGCGCGGGGAGCAGGTGGGTGGGGCCAACCAGAGATGGTATTTGCCAGTTCTCCTGACTAGTCAACATTTCTGCTACTGGTACGCCAGAACCAGTCCAAATCAGCTGAATACCACCTCTGATCATCATCATCCCTGGGACTGAAACTGGGATCTTTTAAATGCAAAGTATGCCCCCGTACCACTAAAACCTTTCTCCTATCTTCAATGTAAAGCCCTATAACATGTGTGTCAAACTCGTGGCTTGCAGACCAGATGCGTCACATGCTGGCCACTCTCATACCCAGTTTAGCGAAGGGGAAAAAAGTCATGATATGTCATGTGACGCTGCTGTGAACCGTGGTTTTGACCCCCCTGTCCTATAGATTGTTAACCTGAGGTTGATGTTTGTTATTTGCTTAATAATCCCTATTTTGTTTTGTGGAGGTTGTTATTAGACCATTTTAGTTTGGACTGCCTGTTAATTTAATACTTTTGACCGTTTTGTGTCTTTTTTTAGTTTTGTGCATCACCGAGCGTCCACTGGAGTTGGGCAAAATAAATTTACATAAATGTTAAGTAATAAATCACACATTAATACTGCATATCCCTTAATTTAAACCAATGTTTTTCAAACTTGGCAGCTTTAAAATGGTTGGCTGGGGATTTCTGAGAACTGAAGTCTTATATATCTTAAAGTTGCCAAACTTGAAAAACACTTATCTAAATCAATCTTGTCCGATCTGATGCTCTCCAGATGTGTTGGACCAGTTTCCATAATTCTTCATGGTCATTGTAGATGAGAAATGAATCCCAATATATATAAAAGTTACCAGACTTGGAAATAGGGCGTTGGTGCTTACCTGATACACCCATTCTCTGTGAGCTGTGAAGAGAATCCAGAAGTGGGAGGTGCTTCAGTCTCTTCTGGAAAGGCTGGGCTTAAAACTCCTGGACGCTCCTCCTCCTCCTCCTCCTCCACGGGACACCTCCTCAGCATCCCCCAGTTTTGCGAAGACTGAGTGCCAAAGTCTGGGGCTCATCACTTAATCTAGATCCCTGACCAGAACGGAACCCCACCAGACGGAAAGAAATGGGTGGGCTGGATGCTCTTCACAGCTCACAGAGAACAGACATATCAGGTAAGTACCAATGCCCTTTCTCCCATGAGCTGTTCAGAGCATCCAGAAGTGGAACATACCAAAGCTTGGCCTGTCCTTAGGGAGGGACTCCGTCTGGATCAAAATCCACTCCTAAACTCTGTGGACCCTCTGCAGCACTCTTCTGCCAAATGAAGCGTCCACTGAGGTGTAGACATCAATTTCATAATTTCTGACAAAGGGCGATGGTGAAGCCCAAGTCGCCACTCTGCAGATTTCGTCTGTGGAAGTCCGAGTGGCCCATGCTGCTGATGTTGCCTCACTCCTTGTCGAGTGGGCTGTAATGCCCTTAGGAACTGAGATGGACTGGCATTCGTAACATTTAGCTATGGTGGCTCTCAACCATCTACCAATGGTCATAGATGACATCCTGTGTCCTAAAGTGGATGGGTTGAAGGATAGGAATAGAGCCTCAGATTTTCGAAATGCTGCTGTGCGGTCTAGATAGATGCTTAATGTCCTTCGAACGTCAAGTCGATGCCATTGATGCTCCAGTCTATGAGATGGTTTCAGACAAAAATTTGGAAGCACCAACTCCTGTGCTCTGTGGAAGCCTGAATTTACTTTAGGGATGAACAATGGATCCAATCTTAGAACCACTCTATCCGCATGAAACATGCAGAGGTACTTTCTCCTCGACAATGCTGCCAACTCGGAAATCCTCCTTGCTGATGTGATCGCAATGAAGAAGACCACCTTATATGTCGGGAATTTGAGACTAGCGGTTCTTAAAGGCTCGAACAGGCCAGTTGTAAGTGCGGTTAACACCTTGTTGAGCTCCCAAGTGGGATAGCAGTGAATTACAGGAGTTTGTAAGTTTGCAGCACCCTTAAGAAAGCTGTGGATATGTGGATGGTGCGCTATGGAACAAAGGTCGCCCCAGGATATCACCGAGGCTAAGGCCACCACCTGTCTGAGTAAACCCTAACCCTAACCCTCTTTAAGGCTCTGATCTCTCTGGCCAAAGACTGGATACTATTCAACCTGTCCTGAGAGAGAAAAACCTTGCCTTCCATGGTATCTATCACTGCCCCTAAATGAACTAACCTAGTTGAAGGGATCAAATGGCTTTTATCCCAATTTATGGAAAAGCCGTGACCTTGAAGAGTCTCCAGAGTAATCTTGGAATCCAAATTTGCTTGATGCCTGGAAGATGACAAAATTAAAATATCATCCAGATAACATTGTAAATGAACAGATTTGATCCTGAGGGAGGCAGCCAAAGCCGCTAGGACCTTGGTAAAAGTCCTAGGGGCTGAAGCCAGACTGAACGGTAGGGCGATATGTTCGTAGTGCCGATCACAGTAGCAAAATCTAAGATATTTGTAGTGAGCAAGTCTAATTGGTATGTGTAGATAAGCCTCTGTCAGATCTATAGAGGTCAGGACATTGTTCTTTCTGATGCTGAGCAGAATGGACTGGATTGAATTTTTGATAAAGCAATGATCTGTTCAGACGTTTGAGGTCCAGAATTGCCCTCTAGCCCCCCGAACTTTTTGGGACCACAAACAATAGAGAGTAACAGCCTTGACCCGTTATTCAGATGGGACCTCTCTAATGGCCTGAATATGCAGAAGATGATTGATAGCCTCCTGCATCAATGCTCTCTTAATGGGGTCCGTGGACCTAGGGCTCCTAATGAAAAAGTTTGGAGGGGAGGATTGAAACTCTAGTGCCAAATCAAACCTAACAGAGTCCCTGACCCACGCATCAGAGGTGGAGCTGTCCCATTGATCAGCAAACAATTTTAGCCGCCCTCCAATGGGAGCTGCTGTCAAGGACTCACTTGGGGTGATGAAAAAATCGGCCTCCGGTACCTCTGGGGTTTCTTCTGTTTTGGCCACCCCGCTGAACTCTGTCGGCCCATCTAAAACTGGACCTGTAGCCTGATGTTCTTTGCGATCTGGGAACATATGGGCCTTGATAGTAGGTCCGAAAGGAACCCCTTCAAAATGACTGGGGCGTTCTGTTTTCAGACCTCCGAAAAAGAGGGGGAAGCACTTTTTTCTTGTTTCTATTCTCAATAAGCAGGGGCTCCAAGACACTGCCAAATAATTTATCCCCCAATATTGGGGCTGATACCAGCTTGCATTTATGCTTGGTATCCGCTTGCCAATGTCTGAGCCATAGCAGTCTCCATGCTGATACGTGAGATGCTATGGCTCTAGACGAGAATTTGACTGCATTAAATGTGGCATTGGCGGAGAATTCTGCCGCTGCAATAATCTTAGCAATGTCCTGGTGGGCTCTAATATTTGACGCCAGTAATATATCCCTCAAATGGAAGATCCCTCAAATCGTAGGGAGGACCATGTAAAAAAGGACGCAGCTGTAGCTGCCCTAATGGCCCAGGCTTCAGAAACATGTGCCCTACAGAGTGCCAACTCTGCTCTCTTTTCCTCCAGTTTCTGGGCTTCCTCAGCCTCTTTGGGAAAGGTTGAAGAAGAGGCCAGTGCCACAATGGGCTCATCCACCTCCGGCGTTTTGAGAAAATTTGAAAACTCTGGTGGCAAATTATAATATCGTTTATCGTACCCTGTTGGGGCTGGGTAGGATGCTGCTGATGCCCATTGATTTTGTACTAATTCAGCAAACATACGAGGGACAGGAATAGTTTTTGCCTCATTAGCCAGTTGTGAGAATATTAGATCCTCGGATTCATCCTGAGACCCTGTTGACAATGGATGAGGGCTTGATGTGCCTAGTTTAGAGGTGTTCTTTGCTTTGAACAGTAAAGATTTCAAGAGGTGCAGACGAAAAAGGCCAGAAAAGGTAGGTTGGTCCGGAATGAGGCCTTCGTCATCCAACATTCCTCGTTCGAGTGGGTCAGCCTCTGACAACCCCAAGTCCATCTGATGGATCGACCCCACCTCCATGGGAACATCCTGGTCATCTAATTCCACCTCCACCCAAAGATCCTGGGCTGGTATGGCAGGGATATTGGGGAATACCTGAGTTTGATGATGTCCCATATGCGCAAAGAATCGAGCAGACAGGGGTCCCTCTTCCGAAGTAGCCGAAAAGTGTCTGGTCCGAATGGATTGCTGAACTCCAGCCGCAATGCCCCTTTGTATGGCCATCTCCATCCATTGCCTCATTTCGATGGGAATAGTCTCAGGTAATCCCTCCTCCTGTCTTAAACCGGTGGCTGTAGGGGTGAAGGTTGCCTCTGGGATTCATGGTCCCCAAGAAGGGAAACCAGCGGGGAATGGTGTCTGTAATATTTAGGCATGAACTTGAAGCCAGCCGTTTAAAAAGGCGGGAAGGCAGAATCTCCGATGTTAATTGCCTGAGCAGTTTCACGAGCCGCTGCTGCTGACTCTCCAAAATGTCAGACAAACGATCCTTTAAGGAGAAGTGAGCCATGGCTGCGAGTGTCCCGGCAAGATCGCAAAGATAAGACAATCGTGGAATTAGATCGGCTAATTGCCTGAAGCGGCCGTCTCAGACTGCCTGCAAAGTGGCAGGCTCCACCAGTCACAAAGAGCTGCTCTCAACTGATCGGGGTGATAACCTAATAGAGCCACAAGCCTTGAAATCGCCAGATTAATCAGGGGGGAAATTTGCAAGCCGAATTAACCCAAGAGCAAACCTGAATCTTGACTAGCTGAATCAGAAACCGTTCCAGTCAGGGAGTGCACAACCTCTTACCACGAAGGCTGAGCTAAAAACTGGGGGACCGAGGAGGTGTCCCGTGGAGGAGGAGGAGCATCCCGGAGTTTTAAGCCCAGCCTTTCCAGAAGAGACTGAAGCACCTCCCACTTCTGGATGCTCTGAACAGCTCATGGGAGAATTTAAAAATTCTTAATATTAGATGCTGTAATAACAGTTGTAGCAGCATCTTCCTGTAAAATATCAGAAGCTACAGATGACGAGAAGGATTTAGAATACCTTTCATTTCCCTATCACTCTTATTGCAGTTCCTAGAATATATTTTAGGAGGCACAATGGCAGTGGACAGCATCACTAACAGGAAACAGGGCATCTAATGGACTTCAGTAAGGAACAGCATTTGTAATATCATTGGAGCTATGAGGGAAGAGCTAATGCTGTAGCAGTTCTCTTTTTACTAAACTCATTTCCTGTAACCAAAGCGTAAACCACTCAATTCCTGTCACTGAAGCTGATAATCTCTTTAAATAGTTATTTGTTTCTTTAACATCATCTGTGTGCATGCTGCTGGCAAATAGACCCTAATCCCAATAAATTTACTAGTGAGACTCTTTCTGCTGCTCATTAGCATATTAATTTCAGCAACATTGTTGGGTTTTGTCCCAAGAGGCGAGTTGCATATGCCCACAGAAATCCTTCCTCCCACTGATGGTTGTCAGAGATGGTTTTTTCCCTCTGCTATTAGCCACAGTGATCTTCATTATTCAGCAGGGGGAGGTGAAGCTAAGTGCATCTAAAATGGCTGGGGGTGGGGGGGATCTGTTTCCCAGCTGCATCAAACTCACAGGGTGGTAGGCCGTAGATTTTAGGTAGATTGCTGCTACAACAATGTCAAGGTTATTGTGGCCTGATTGCTTCCCTTTCTTGGGGCATCTCAAGCATGGGAAGGATACCTCGCAACAGCCTAGACCCAGTTGTCGTAAAATGGGGGGAAGAGCCTCTGCCTGATATTTCTAGAGTTCTACATTACAATAGGTCTCCTGGAGTTTCTACTGCACTGTCAATGGCTTAATTCTCCTTATTGTTCCCTTTTAAGGGCTATCTCTCTCTCTCACACACACACACAGAAAGAGAGAGAGAGATTTAGATATAGACGTATGTAGATATAAAGATAGATAGATAGATTTTGATATAGATGTATGTAGATATAAAGATAGATAGATTTAGATATAGATGTATGTAAATATAAAGATAAATAGATAGATTTAGATATAGATGTATGCAGATATAAAGATAGATATATATTTAGATCTAGATAAATAGAGACATGCATGTATATATGCATGTAGGTAGGTAGGTAGGTAGGTAGATAGATAGATAGATAGATAGATAGATAGATAGATAGATA
>NW_020769311.1:4156401-4176789 GCF_900518735.1 Pseudonaja textilis
AGATAGATAGATAGATAGATAGATAGATAGATAGATAGATAGACAGATAGATAGATAGATCTCCAAACCATAATTGTGCAGTCATTACTGTGGACTGTTCCATGATATTCATGTGTTATGGGATCATTATCATCATCATCATGTTAGCCATTGTCAATCCACTGCAGAATGAAGGCCTCTTCTGCATGTTTGTATTATAACCAATTATATGGTCCTGAGCTTTCTTTTGCCAATAGGGGCCACAATACTTGCTGATGTCATCAATCCATCTTGTTTTAGGTCGCTTTCATGCATGCTTTTTTTATCAAGTGGGATCCATTCTATGACTGCATTAGTTCACCTGCCATTAGTTCTTCTGGCTATGTGACCAAGCTATTTCCATTTCAACTCTTTTACTCTCTTGATGATATCATATAGGGGTATAAGCCGTGTGCAGGTTTTTCTATCTTATCTTGTAATGCCGAGCATGTATCTTTCCCTGGCTCTTTGCATCGGTCGTAGCTTTTGTATCAATTGTGAGGTTAGTGTCCATGGTCCACCGACACATATTAGAACAGGTAGCACACACCGATCAAAAACTTTTCTCTTCAGGCATAGGGTGGGGGAGGGTTCGCTTATTCTGTTATGGGATATCACAATATTATTAGTTTTCATTTCTTTTTTGACTCACTATAAATCAGGGGTGTCAAACTGGTGGCCTGCGGGCTGGATGAATCACATGCAGGCCATGCCCACCCCAGCTCTGTGAATGGGAAAAACATCATGTGATGGCAACATGATGCCACAAATTTGACACCTGTGCTATAGATCAGTGGCCTTCTGGACACCAGGGACCAGTTCTGTGGAGAGAGGTTTTTCCACAGACTGGAGGGGGTGTGGGTTCGTGTTCTGCTTGCATCCCTCAGGTGGGGCATCCCTCTGGAGACCCCTACTATAGATTTATGTTTCTAGAAGGTCCCAAAAAGCTTCACAGTTACAGCCATCAGGCAAATGAACTGGTCCTCATGCAGCCCTTATGATCATTTGAGTTTTGAGACCTCTGGTTTAAAATAAAGAAGCAACTTCCATTATACCAAAGGGACAGTGATCCGTTTATACAGTATTTTTCTCTTCAACCTCCTCTTTTATTTCTTTTTCTGTGCTCAGAATAATGTATTAGGAAACATCCTCAATCCAATTATATATTGTAGATGTATTGCTAAGTTGACCAGTGACTAAGTTCAATGCACATCATTAGCAATTAAGGAGCCTAACTTGCAATATTAGGCAATTTCTCTGAGAAAAGCAGTGCAAAAGTTTTCTGGATATCTGCAATGCTTAGTGTATATGGAGATTCTCAATCATCCAGGTCATGGTTGTCCCAAAGGTAGTTTTCAAAAGGCACCTTTGGGACTGCAATCAGGGGTGGGATCCGACTGGTGTAACTACCAGTTCCGTGATTTTACATTTTTCACCTGATGCGCGCTTGCGTGTGTGTTTATATCATCAACATCTAGCTGCTTGGACACCTGAGCAGCGCTGCGTGTGGGTGCACAGTGGTTGAAAAAGCATTTTTTTTCCTGCTTTTTCAACCACAGCTGTGCCGCGCAAAGCAGCTGAGGTTGAAAACGCAGGAAATAAAGGTCAGGTAAGAGCCTGGGCAAGCGGATGGGCCAAAACAGCAGCAGACATAGAACTGGTTCTATGTATGCTCACTGTTTGCTGCTTTTCAGAACAACCGGTTCTACAGAAGTGGACAGGACCGGTAGAAATCCCACCCCTGCTTAAGATACTGTAACCGAAATATTATAAATAGAAATTACGGAACTTAATGCTAAGATGATCTTCAATCAGCAGTGTCTAATCTACCTTTAATTACCTTTTTTGGTGACTGTTGAAGAACTCTGCTAACTGATGATCTTGCACCTTTTTAAGTTCACTACCAGCAAATTTAACAAGAGATACCAGTTAAATAACATTGGTTACTTTGGTCCACGCTAAAATATGTGTGTGCTTGGTATGATTACATACATATTCCTAAACAGGGTGTATTTTTGGTCTACTAAAGCAAAGCAATAAACCATTTATTGACCTTTTAGCTTGATGTTGTTTACATTGATAGGGAAGTTTTTAATGGGATCTCAATAGAATTCTTAAATACTATTCGGCAAAGTATTGAATTTATCTTATGACATCATTCCATTAATAATATTGCAGAGAAATATAAGATAAACTCTCATTTCACATTCTCACGTACAACTACTACTACAATTACTACCAACCTGCCTTCAGTCAAGGACCTGTATACTGCAGGAGTCAAAAAGAGGGCTGTGAAAGTATTTACACACCCCTCACATCCCAGATATAATCTGTTTCAACTCCTTCTCTCAAAACGATGCTACAGAGCACTGCACACCAGAACAACTAGACACAAGGACAGTTTTTCCCCCGAACACCATCACTCTGCTCAATAAATAATTCCCTCAACCCTGTCCAACTATTTACAAAGTCTGCACTACTATTACTATTAATCTTCTCATCACTCCTTATCACCCATCCCCTCCCACTTGTGACTGTATGACTGTAACTTTGTTGCTTGTATCCTTACAATTTATATTGACTGTTTCCTAGTATGATTTGATTGCTTATTGTACCCTATGACTATCATTAAGTGTTGTACCTTATGATTCTTGGCTCTTGACAAATGTATCTTTTCTTTTATACTGCGAGCATTTGCACCAAAACAAATTCCTTGTGTGTCCAATCACACTTGGCCAATAAAGAATTCTATTTCTATTTCTAACCTCAGGGAGCCAAAATATTAGAAGTTATGGATGTTTTCTGCATGATACTGCATGATTTTTAACAAGGAAATAAATCTAAAGTTTGAACCATGGCATGTTCTCATAAAACACTTATGTGCTTCAATTTTGTCCTACTATACAAGAATGCCAAATCAGTTCTAGCATCACATTAGTGACTTAACAGAATCCAATTTATTTTGTTTTTTCTATTGTTTGTACAAAAAAAATTGTAATGCCATCAAAATGCTACATAACATAAATCAGATTGAATGCTGACCTGAGGTTTATTTGTACACTGCCCAGAGGAGGTGATGAAGAATAGTTTCTAAAATTTGATAAATAAGGTAAACATTGGAAGACTAACGATAGAGCCAATAATTTTATCAAGCTACAAAATAGTCCATTGACTTAATTCTTTCTGTCTCTTTTGGAGACAGATGGAGAAAATGTTAAATGCAATCTTTGGTCATAAACATAGCATATCCCCCCACATCCTATATGATATGGGGGCGATGATCCTGAGAGACAGGAGGAAGAGCAACAGACTAGACAGTGGTCAGACAAGAGGCAGCTGACCTTCTGCAAAAGGAATGGGGGCATGGCAAACATCTCCTTCCTAGTTTCTTGGACTACAAAGGTGAGGAATGTACTTTCAGAGTTGCAAGATTCTGTTAAGGTAAGCTTACAATAAAGTAGGTCTGGGAATAGTTCTTGTCTTGACTACTTCACAAGGCTAATGCATCTCCAGGGAACTTTACTTGGCTCCAGTAAAGGAGAAATCTAGGAGAAACCAAGAGTTCATTTTTTTTTAATGCCTGCCAGGGGAAGTGGCTACTGAGAAGACATGCTGCCTTAGTGCTGGCAGGTAGCAACATTGAACAAAAAGAACCTGAAACATGCCTCCTCCTTGTGACCTGGTGGCACAAGCAGATACCCTCAGGGACAGTGGTGGGCACAATTAACAAGTATGATAAATCCATGGGTGGGTTGCTGGGGGTTCACAGAGCCCCTAACTAAGATTCTGTGCAGTTCGGAGAACCCCCAAATCCCACTCCTGGCTGGCCCCGCCCACCCCACCCCACCCCTCCCAAGAGTCCCCATGCAGCCCATTTTGGATGCAGGTAAGTGCAGGGTGCACGCGTAGGCTCAGGGAGGTGAAAACAGGCCTCCCAGAAGTTTGGGAAGGCCGGAAATGGGCCTGTTTCCAGCTTCCAGAGAGATTCTGGAGCCCAGGGAGGCTGTTTTTGCCCTCCTGTAGGCTCAAGGAAATGCCCCTTCCCACCATGGTGCAGGAGGCTGATTAGGCCTCATCCACCATGCAACCAGGCAGAGAACCCTTTGCTAACATTTTTGAAGCCCACCACTGGCCGAATCCATGCAAAAATTCTCCTTAGCTACCCTCTGCTCAAGCCAGAGCTACAAGTTCAGGAAAGCCCTCAAATTGTTCTATCTACCAGTTCTATCCAAGGGAATGCAACCCCTGCAAAAGTCACAGATTATACCTCACCAGAACCAGGGGGGTGGGATTCCTGGTTCTGAACCACTCTGTCTTGCTATGGTTGGGTTGAAGCAGATTCCTCCCCATCCAAACCTACACAGCCTAACAGCATAAAAATGCTTAGACTTGTTAGCACTGAAAAAGTTACCAAATTGGGTGGATAAGGAAACATTTGCAAGAAAACAATTGAGCACCAAGGATTCTGTAGTTGACCTCTAGGCTACAAATATTCTCTTCTTTAAAAATGCTCATGTTGAACCCTGGAAAGAGCAAATGTGGGATCAAATGTGTCCTTTTGGGAGGAGGCATCATTGAAAAGACCTACGAATAGAATAGAATAGAATAGAATAGAATAGAATAGAATAGAATAGAATAGAATAGAATAGAATAGAATAGAATAGAATTCTTTATTGGCCAAGTGTGGTTGGACACACAAGGAATTTGTCTTGATGCAAATGCTCTCAGTATACATAAAAGAAAAGATACTTTTGTCAATGTTGGGAAGCTCTTGGGAAGCTACTCACCATTCCTCTGAATGATAGAGCAGTTTGAGTAGAAGTTTTAAGGATGATCTTTAGATTCATTTAAGAATGTGCAGAAAAGGATATTCTCTCAGATGTTCCAGCTGTATTGGTGAGCACCTCCAAATTAATTCAATGGTGAATATGAACTACATAGTTTTATGTATTAATTTTTATTTAAACCTATGAGAGTTTTATTCAGCAAACAAAATGTATATGTTTGCTTGCATTCCAAAAAATGCAATGGTTTTGCCTAACCATTTAAACTGAATTATTATTATCCATTGACACTGTTGCTCTCTAATTCAGCTGAATTCATGCCCAAGGAAGAATTTCTTTTTGTGAGAGGAAGTAGCTCAGTCTCCTCTACTTCTCAGAAGTCTTTTATTTGTAATACACTATCATGCACTACAGCTCCAGTTGAATGTAGAAGAACAAAATTCACAGTGCGATTCATTGCTATGTGTACAGGCTTTATAGCTTACCAATTAGTCCTACAGTATCAGGCCTTATAGCATTTTTTATCATTAACAAAACAACATGAATTTCAGTCTGATTACAGTATTGTTCTCAATACATTAGAACTATATACATAGCTGGTTGTGACAACTATCCCTTCTAGAACAAAATGTTGCATTACTGATATTTCCTACAAAGGCATTAATAGTTATTTTTAATTTTGACTGTTTTATGTATTTTTTTAAATTCAGTGTACAATGCTTACAGTCCCTTTCAGCCTCTGCTCATTTGTTAAATTTATGACAGAAGTAAGGACCAATCCATGGGCTTGAATGACAGTTCAAGAAACAGAAGTCCAAACTCTGTGACTGAAAGACAATGACAGTTCAAGAAACAGAAGCCTAAACTCTGTGACAGAAAGACAATGACAGGAAAGAGCTTTTCCTATGCAAGACAGAAATAACGTGAAAAAAAAAAAAAGATGACAACTTCCCAAGTTCCTGTAAAAATAGAGATTCTAAAGATGGGGTTTGGATAGAATGCAAGGTTTGATGTGGAATCTGTGTTGCGCTTTAGGTACATGTAATCGTGGGTCTTTAGCTTTGAAGGACTATAATTGGCAGTGTCTCCTTGAATACAGAACTGAATAGACCTGAAAAGTAGAATTCACTACACTGTAATCTTGACAGATGCAATGTGATGCATCTTACAAGTGTGCCAAGAATAGCACAGATATACATAAAAGATAAAAGAAAATGAGAATTGCAGCAGAAGGACGTTGTTGTAAATATATAGAAAATGTAAAGATATACAATGATGCCAATTTGTTTTCCAGTCCTTTCTCTGAGGTTTTAGATGAAAGAAAGGAGAGGACAAGTAGAGCAAGATAGATGACTCAGTTAAAATGGTGATGGGTGCACCTTTTGAAGACCTGAAGGGTCAAGTTGGGGGCAGATTGTCAAGGAGAATATCTATGTGGTCACTAAGAGCCAACACCAACTTGACAGCACATAATCAATCCAACACAGTGCACGACTTAAACGAAATGAGCAGTATTCTTGGTCTCACTGCAGCGAAAGGAAGTTGTCATAATAAAATGGCTAGTTTTCACTGTGTCACTTTATAAATGAAATTAATCTGAATGTCTGCCATTCAAATCTGCTAAGTTTTTGTATAGAGAACAATAAGTAAAGCTGATGTGTTTTCACTAGTTTTTTTATTGTTTTTGTTGCAGTAATGTTTTCATGGAGGCCCATCAAGTTGCTGTTGAATCCTAGCAACCACACAAACTTTCTCCAAGATTCTTTCCCTCCAACTCATCTTTAAGCCTTCAATAGGGCATACAATTGCTGCAATTGAGCCCATCTACCTTACATAACATTAGTATATCTAATTAGTAGAGACCATCTACTGTACATGGTGTTAGCATATCTAATCAGGGTAGCACTAGCAAAAGCACCTAGATTTATATACCGCTCTACTGTCCTTTACAGCCCTCTCTAAGCGGTTTACAGAATCTGAATATTACCCCCCCAACAATCTGGGTCCTCATTTTACCCACCTCGGAAGGATAGAAGGCTGAGTCAACCTGGAGCTGGGTGAGATTTGATCTTCCAAATTGTAAGCAGCCGGCTGTCAGCAGAAGTAGCCTGCAATACTGCACTCTAACCACTGTGCCACTGAGGCTCTTATCTATAGTAAGAGTAATCTATAGCAGGGGGTCCCTAACCTCTGGTCCGTGGACCAGCACTGGGCCGCAGCACACCAGAAACCAGGCTGCACAAAACAAGCAAAACCCGTATTTGCTAAAAATTGGAAAAATGAGAAAATTCCATTGCAGGAATAAATTATTAAGAAAATATTGGAATGTGCTGAGATGAGTAGATTGACATTTGAAATTAGAGAGCAAGAAGATAAACAATTTTATAAAATTTGGAACCTTTTCTATCAATGGTTGGGTGATATAATACAATAATAGAATATTTAGAATGTTAGATAATAAGGAATATCTTTGTTTTTTCTTTTTCTTTTGTTATTTGACATCATATCTATAAAGTGTTTTTTAGGATAGATTTGGTATGATTATAGGATTTGTTATAGAATAAATTACCTAAATTATAGTTATCTCATAAAGTATGAATGAATAAAATTATAGTCAAATGATTTTTGAATAGTGATATGAGGACATATAAGTTTGGATTGATAATAAGAGTTATGTAACATAACCGTAATTGAGACTAGGAAATGAATGCACAAAACTGATGAACCAACCGACACACTGTTTGTATATATGTATGGAAGAGAGCTGATGTTTTTATGTTTTGTTTGTTTTTTTTAAAAAACCAATAAAATTGTTTAAAAAAAAAACAAGCAAAACCCCATCCACAGGGTGCAGGTAGCTTGCAAAACCACATCCCTTCCAGTCCACAAAAAACCTTTCTCCACAAAACCAGTCACAGGTGCCCAAAAGGTTGGGGGCCACTGATCTATAGTCCCATTGATAGAAAAGAATGTAAAGTGCTGGGGTAGCCGTGGTAAAGGCAACACATATCAGATGTTACATTCTTCCTGCAAAATTCACACCGTATCATTTAATGAATTTCTTGTATCATTCCTATGTAGCAGTTCTGAAGTCAGTGTATATAATCCATGATCTTGCTAACTTTGGTGCCCTTGCATTATTTTGGCTGAAAGTATAGTGGTACCTGTAGTTCTACATGCCAAAGAAGACACCCTGTTGCCTGTCTCCAAATGGGATTATGACATCTCTATTGCCCAGAATTTCAATATATTCCTTCCATTTTAGTTTGAATCAGTCACTACTGTCTGTCCATTGGCATCCATTAATGTACCAATCTGAACTTGGAAGCTCCGACTTTGGACTTTTTTTAAAGGTTTTCCTTGTTTTTGTATGTCTGCTTCCATCTTCAGTGTCTTTGCAATGAAATATTACTTCTTTGCTCTTGTAAGAGGTCCCTGGAATTCTTTATGTTAGTTTGTTAGTTTTTTTCTTGTTTTTGATCTTTGGTGGTTTCTTTCCACATTCATCTTTAACATTTTGATTTCATCCCATGGTTCCTGTAGTACACTATCCATGTGCTACAGGATTGCAGAGTGATTCTTGATATTGTCCTTAAAAATGGTATTTGCTCAAGACCATAGCATAGAAACTGGTTGGCTTTGTCCATTTTATCTTGATTTGGAATTTGCACATCAGCAGTTCATAATCAGATTCACTGTCAGATCCTGGCCGCATCTTTGCTGTTGCATTAATAATATAGTCAATTTAATTTCTGTATATTCTATCTGGTGATGACCATGTATTGAGGTATCATTTTGGTGGTTTGAAGACTATTTGCAATTAAATTATTGGACTGACAGAGAGATTGTTCTTCTGCTTCTTTTTCTAGGCTATACAATCCAACTTTGTTCTCCTTTTATATATTTCTAGACAGCACACTAAAAAGCAGACACATCACCCTGTCAACAAAAGTGCATATAGTCAAGGCTATGGTTTTCCCAGTTGCAATGTATGGCTGTGAGAGTTGGACCATAAGAAAGGCTGAGCACCAAAGAATTGAAGTTTTTGAACTATGGTGCTGGAGAAGAGTCCTGCAAGTCCCTTGGACTGCAAGGTGATCAAACCAATCTTGAAGGTTCAGTACTTTGTCCACCTAATGAGAATGAGGGACTTGCTGGGAAAGATTGAGGGCAATAGAAGAAGGGGATGACAGAGAATGAGGTGGCTGGATGGAGTTACTGAAGCAGACAGTGTGAGCTTAAATGGACTCCAGAAGATGGTAGAGGACAGGAAGGCCTGGAGGAACGTTGTCCATGAGGCTGCAATGGGTTGGACACAACTTCACAACTAACAACAACAACAAGCGCTCTAGTCTCCAACCACAGGAAGCACATCTTGTTTGCATGTTCTGTCAATCAAAACCTGGGTGACTGTTATATTAAAGGGTAATATGCAAAGTATAATTGACTGAAATGTATCAAAGTACTGTCTTTGCTATATTGTTCTTGACAATGAAATCAAAGCCATTCCTTTTTCTCAAATAACTATGGGTCTCCCCTTTAGAGTATAGGAGGAAAACAATAGCAAAGTGGGAGAGCCAGTATGGTCTAGTGGTTTAAGACACCAGACTTGAAAGCAAGAGTCCATGAGTTCAAGTCCTGCCTTAGCCATGAAAGCCAGCTTGATGACCTTGGGCCTCTCACTCTCTCTCAGCCCAACCCACCTAACAGGGTTGTTCTTATGTGGAAAATAGGAGGAGGAGGAAGGTGTTATGTTCACCACCTTAAGTTAATTCTAAAAATAATAACGGAGGGATACAAATAAATAAATAAATAAGTGCTATTTATAGAGAAACAAAGTTATTTGTTTGTAAAGCATAATCATTCCTGCTTTACGGGTTTTTTTTTTTTTACTATAGTCAGAGTAAAGCATAGAAATAGTACTAATGGAGATAGCTGCTCTTTGTAGATGGGATGGATGGATGGATAGGAAGGAAGGAAGGAAGGAGTGGCATTTATGAAAACTATAGATTTTTATATAATTTGAGTGAGGAGGCTGCTTGCGGAGCATATGAAATTGGTATGGCATTCAGGTATATGGACAAAACATACATTTAAGGCAGAGGTGGGATTCAAATTGTTTTACTACTGGTTCTGTGGGCGTGGCTTTGTGGGCGTGGCAAGGGAAGGATACTGTAAAATCTCCAGTCAGAGGTGCTATTTCCCGGTTCTCCGAACTACTCAAAATTTCCGCTACCGGTTCTCCAGAACTGGTCAGAATCTGCTGAATACCACTTCTGAATTAAGGAAAGTGTCACCCCATGTCATGCCTTATAAGAGTGACAATATCAATATAAAAGCAGTGAGCAAATATTGAGAGGAATTCTACATTTTACATTCAAACACAGGTAGTCCTCAATTTACAAGAGTTCACTTAGTAACCGTTCAAAGTTACAGCGATACTGAAAAAGTGACTTACCACCCTTTTTCACACTTAAGACTATTGCAGCATCCTCGTGGTCATGTGATCAAAATTCAGATTCTTGGTGACAGACTCAATTTTTTTTATGGTTGCCGTGTCCCAAAGTTATGTGATCCCCTTTTGTGACCTACTGACAAGCAAAGTCAATGGGGAAGCTGATTCACTTAACAACCATGTTACTAACTTAACAACTGGAGTGATTCACTTAACAATTGTGGCAAGAAAGATCATAAAATGGGAGCAAAACTCACTTAGCTACTGTCTTGCTTGGCAACAGAAATTTTGGACTACCTTTTAACCCCCCAAATGGAGAGTTCAGCTACTGTGGCCTGTCCTTGTTTGTTTCATTATATTTATTGCTTTATCTCTTCAGGCCACCCTCTCTGATATTAGGATCCTCCAGGCATGTTGGATTTAATTCCCATATTTGATAACCATTTGGCTTTAACTGTAGTTAAGATGATTAGGAAATTGAAAAATTGATATCTAAGATATCTAGAAGGGGCAATTTGAGGAAGGCTCAGTGACTTCCATTTCATAAATGAAAAATTGAGTTTCTGCTGCTAGCAGAATGAATCTGTAATGCAAGGGAATGTTTTCAGAAAGGAAAATACATTAGGATTCCTTGTAAAACAAAACAACCTGACAATATGTCAACGGATAAATCTAATTACGAGTCTGTTTCTGCTGTTCTTTCATGGTTGCGTTCCTCTTTTAGACACGAAACAGAACTTCCAAACAGCTGAATATAGAATGTGCTATAAACTTATGAAAAATTGCTTTTAAAAAGAGATTGTAGATAATGCTCATATGATATGCAGGAAAAAAAAGTCTGGTAAAATCTAGTCATCAACAGAATTTGTTTTAAAAAGTGGTTTGTGTGAATGGCAATTTTACTTGATTTGAAATAACATTCTGCATTCCTTTTTTTTAATGTAATGATACTAATAGTGTAGAACAAAATTACTTCTCTTATTTTGCTGCTATACCAAATGACACACTCTGAGGTAGCTTGTAAAAACATGTCTCCTATCTCCTGATTAAAAGCAAACACCAGTGGTGTCTGATTTCCCAAACAAGGCATATGGTATTTTTTAAAAAATGCATGCAATATTACAGAAGTTAGCATGCCTACGAAGAGAATTTAATGATATTTAACCCATGAACACCAGCAGGTACAGTAAGCAAAGGGTGAAACCAGCAAAGAAAATAATTTGACAAAATCAGTTTAACTTCCTGAGCTTTTTGTTTTTTTGTTTTGGGTTTTATTAGCATAAACCTTCAGGAAAGATTATATAACTAAAGAACTGCGGAAGTAAGTATATTTCTGCCAATAAATCTGCTTTAGCATTATTATTACTTGCAAGCTCTTGTTCACAATTTCTGATAACCTAAGATAGTAATTGACATTAATCCAATTTGACACCTCCAGGTGTGATCTGGAAATCTCAAACTGATCTGCAAGACCAAATCATAGTCTCCTAATATAAAATTGACATAAGCCAAAAGTTAGCAAGGAAAGTAAGTCTAAACTACAATAAGTACACTAGCTGTAAACAACAATAAGGTTCTTTAGCCTGGTGTCCCCTTTGACAAAATAGGATTCCAGCCAGAAGATAGATTAATAGAAGCTTCTGTGGCGCAGTGGTTAGAGTGCAGTACTGCGAGCTACTTCTGCAGCCAGCTGCCTACAATTTTGCAATTCAAATCCCACCAGGCTCAAGTTGACTTAGCGTCCCATTCTTCCGAGGTGGGTAAAATGAGGACCCAGTTTGTTGGGGGCAATATGTTGACTCTGTAAACCACTTAGAGAGGGCTGTAAAGCACTATAAAGTGGTATATAAGTCTAAGTGCTATTGCTATTAATACCTATCTATGCATAAGTAAAGGATAGGCTCCCACAGGTGCAAGGTAGAAAGAACCTTAGCAAAAGGAGAAATCACTTTATATGCAATTCAAACATAATGGGTTTGGAATCTGTTCTTCAATTGGCTAGCAAAATTTAAGTCAATAAGTATCTAGAGAGCATGCCCAGCAACTATATATGGATTGTGTTCACAGCATTCCATAATATTCTTAGCTTGTTCTCATTAGTGACCAATTGAATATTCAGGAGGTGTGGGCTTTCTCATATTATAATGAGTTTGCAGTTTATTAAAGTGCAACTTTTGGGGCAATTTTTGCCCCTGGCCAGTTTGAGTCGGTTCTTATTAGAATTTCACATTCTTGCTTGCAATTTCAAAGAAACTAGAAATAATAATCAATGTATTACTGAAAACAGTTTTCTCTTACTCCCATTAAGAACCTGTCCACTTCCTCCTCTGAGAGTCATTGTTGTTTCTGTTGTCATAACTATGTACAAGTGCTGAATTCGCTTTGGTGAATCATTATCTTTTCACAGCTTTTTGCAGTCTTTGCATTTGCAACATGTGGTGGCTATTCTGGAGGACTGCGGCTCAGCGTGGACTGCGCAAACAGGACACAGAGCAACCTCAGCATTGACATAGCCTTTGCCTATCCCTTCAGGTAAGACATTATTATTCTTTGACACCAGAATGTCAAGGTTTAAGTTGTAGGAGACAGCAGAAAAGGCTGCCATGGACAACTTACATTGTAGGACTCATGTATCAAGGCTGAAAAGACATGGACAACCAATAGATGGCAGCAAAGAGATAAAAAAAGGTAATTTGGGTGCCCTCTGGTGGTTAGTTAGAGGATTATCAAAACAAACTAAAAACAAAACAAAAGGAGAAATGTTTCTCCTTTTGCATTTTAACATGCAAGAAGGGACAGGAAAGGAGAAAGGGAATGAGGAAAGACAAAGAAAAAGAAGGAAAGAGAGCAAGGAAGGAAAAATGAGGAAAGAGGAGAAGGAAGAAGAAAAAAGAATGAATAGGGAAGGAAAAAGAAGAGGTAAGGAAAAAGAAGAAAAGGAAGGAAGGAGATTATAATAAGAGTGAAGGAGGATCTCAGGAAAGTCCTGCCTTAGCACTTGGCCACCACAGGTGCCCCTGACATGAGTCCCATGTCATGCCCATGATGGGCATGTCCACCCTGGCCACGCCCACCATGGAAGTGCCCCCCCCCACACCCTCCAGCCCTCCGAGGTCAAAAACAACTCTGATGCGGCCCTCCATGAAATTGAGTTTGACACCCCTGCTATAGTGACATTTCAGAAATAGGTATGGTTATATTTAGATAAATTGATGTTTTGTGATTGATCATGTTCTATCATGGTAGCCATTTGTAATAAGTCCACAGAATATTCTCATAATTCAGTTTGTGCCAAGAAAATTATCTACCAGTGGTTTAACATTACATGCAAAAGCAATTAAATCTACTATCCTGCTTAATCCTTTTTTAAAAAAAAGATTCAGAGGATCAGCTTTATAAAGACTGAAATAAATGGAATCCTATAACATTTTTTACTCTAATGTGACTACTAATATGTATTATATATCATAGGCCTAGTTCACAGGATAATCCCAAGTGAAGCAGAATTGTGCCAAAGCAATAAACATTTTAAACCCACTGGTTGTAACACATAATACCTCAACTGGCAGTTTCAACATAAAATGGGGCAGCATGGATATTTTAAAGATAATCATAAGCTGTCTGCCATGTTTCAAACTATAATGAAATATCTAAGGAAAAGAGACTCAATACCTTGCAATAGAATTAATGCCATAGAATTAATTCATAGAATTGCTTGTTTAAAAGAGTACTACCAAGAAAAAACCTCTTTCCATAACTTATCATTTGCCATTTTGCTTTTAAATTCCACTTGTGTTTTTATTGGATAGTAATGATATTCACTAATTGTATCTGAGCAGTTAGCAAACCCATGAATTTTTTGTAGGGATATTTATGGTAGACTTAAGCTCTGCAAATTCGTAGTGGGCCTTTATTACAGATTTTCTTTTCCTGCTGGCTTTGCTATTCTCTGCAGACTTTTATATCTCTTTTTTGAAATTCATGAAAAAGGCTCAGAAAATTATGCAAATGTATAATTTGATGCCCTTCCAAGCAGGTCATTTTCAGGAATGTGTTTTACCAAAGAAATATTTTGGAGGGATAAAAGCTCTTGTACTATTTTTTAAAAATGCTTTTTGGGGAGGAAATTTTTTTAAAAAAAGAAGCTTGAAAGTTAGCCATATATTTTCTGATTCAGATGTACACAGCACTGTTTAGTAAGCCAAGAAAAGTAGAGAATCCCAACATGCTGCAAAGCATTTTTCTTTTGAATATAAGGCTTTGCACAATCTTAATTCCATGTGTTTCTTCCCTTTCCATACTGCAACTGAAGATTGTCCTGAGTTTTCTTTATATCCAAACCAGGAAGCCATGATTTGGTCAAGCTAACATGTTTCTTGTATCCTTACAATTTATATTGACTGTTTCCTAGTATGACTTGATTGCTTATTGTACCCTATGACTATTATTAAGTGTTGTACTTTATGATTCTTGTCTCTTGATGAATGTATCTTTTCTTTTATGTACACTGAGAGCATTTGCACCAAGACAAATTCCTTGTGTGTCCAATCACACTTGGACAATAAAGAATTCTATTCTATTCTTAAACTGGTTTCAGAACATTGTAAAGTATTTCAGATTTTGTGTTTAGGTGTATGAGTGTTTCAGGATTTTGTGCGTGTATTTTGTTATTGTGAGAACAATCATTACCTGCTGCCTGAAAATTATGGTTAAATAACTCAGCAGGAGAAGGGAGATGTAAAGGTAACTTTTAAAAAGATGAATATTCGGAGAAAATGCATTCACATTGCATCTATGAGTAAAAGGAATATATAGACGTTATGCATACAAAATGTGACTATTAAAAGAAAAATAGGTATATGCTAAAAAATATGTATATTTTTAATGAAATCATCTTTTAAAAACTCAGATTAAGACAGAAGCAGACTAAACTGAACCTAAATTTGAAAAAAAAAATTGACACTGAGTTTTTAAAACTAAAATGTGAATAACTGAATCAGCCCATCTATGGCCATCTATAGTTTAATGTAGTATGCAATTTTGGAGCAAAAAAAACTTCAGTATAAAATTTGCTTGAAGAAATGCTGCTTGTTTTGAGATTCAATAAATAATTACAGCCACAACATGTCAATTTCATTAATGAATATCCCAGCAAGAGGCAAGTTTTTCTTTCTGAATAGGGATATGTTTATTGGGAAAGACAAAGCCAGTCCAATATTTCCATTATTTCCACAAACCCATGTTCTATCACTCAAAGAAACAAAGAGATAAACTTTTCTTGCAATAGCTCATCACGTACTTCAAACATGGAAATAGCTCTCTTGCAGACGAAAATTCTTTTTTTAAAAAAAATCTGATGAAATCAGCATCATTTTTGCAATGAAAGCTCCAACCTTTGTAGGAATGTGTGATGTCACAATGCCCATACAAAATGGATAAAACTTGCAGTACAGTGATATGAAGGCTGCCGACAACTCTCTTGAAGGCAGAGCAGATACTTAGGGGTGAAATGAGAATTCTGCATCTACCATCCCAAACCTATTAAACTTCTCAGCCTAGCAAAAGCACAAAGAGTCACCTCTATTAAAAAAGAATAGCACTCCCTCTCTTCTGACACAATGAATGACATGTTCTCATCTGGACACAGATTCACATTATCAGTTGTAGTCATAAACTTAGGATTGCTGTGTTTGGTTGGTTGGTTGCTTCGTTGACATTTGGCCGGAGAGGTCAGCCCTCGTAAAATATTAAGATTTTTTATGGATCAGTATTAAATTATGACAAGTTTCACCGATGCCTATCATTTTGCTAACCTAACAAGGATGCTTATAGCTTTGGTTCTGCTTTCTCATATTAGGTCATATTGAATAGGAAAGGGCAATTGAGCAGTTGAAAATGCCAAAGGAAGAGTAATGTAGATTCAGAAGGATCCTTCTTACAGATTCTGCACAACAGGATGCAACATTCATCTCTTCCCTCGATTCATTTTTCAACCTCAGCTTGACAATTTCAAATAAGACCGAACAGCTTAAGACAAACGTATGTGCAAAAGCACTCAAATTAATTTTTAAAAAATGGCATTGTTGGGCCCATGAAGTGACATGGCATTGTGGAAAGACAATCATGAAAGCATTGACCTATTCCTTGCTGGCCATCCTGGTGGGATTTTTTAATATAATTAGTCAGCAATGCTTCAGATCTCCAGGCCTACTGATGCATTATTGAGCAGAGATGCACAGTTATATTGAGCTAAACAGAAAATCGAGGACCATAGGAGAAGGTATAAGTAATAAGAAACAGAAAATGGATTCCAATCTACAATTCTTAAGTAGACCAACAAATTAATGGGATCCGGTGAATCTTCTCACTGAAGTCTTTTTTTGTTACTGACATCTATAGAATATTTTTTATTACAAAGTATATAGATGTCCCACTTAAATCCCTCATATTCATCCAGGGCTTTTGTAACAAGGAAGAGATACTTCGAAAAGCCTTTCACATAATTAAAGGATTATCTTCTCTGTTTCTCTTAAATACAGTTCCTAAATTGGAATGGGCGAAGAGGGATACATTTTTTATCCTTTTTCTTCCTCTGGCATCATTGGCCAATTAGGGAACTGGAGCTACTATTTAATTCTTCGCTAGTATAATATTATTTTTTTAAAAAAATCAAGTGTTATAGAACACCATTAATTGTACTGTTTATGGATTGATAGAAAAACAGCCAAATGTATAAGATTTCTTTGATATACAACTTCGGCAATTAATTGACTGACTCATAGGACCTAACAATATCAGCATTGCTTGGCCCAACTCCATTTTTCATTGTTTGAGAAATGAAAGATTTAAGAAACATCAATAATTTGGCAAATAGACTGATCTCCAAGGAAACTTTGTTTTGACATTGATAAAACAGTGCATCCAACATACATAGCAGAACATTTTTGAAACCTGGTTTGAAATCTCTCTCTTTGGGGATTCAACCGAACCCATGAAACTAGGTAAATGTGAGGCTGTTCTCTGCTCTCTCTGACTTCCAAGCATTCAACTGGATGGTAGACTCCAGAGCTGAGGACAAATAAAACTCTCTTCATGAACTGACACCCTGGATGTTTTACTCAGAGTGAATAGGAGGAGGACGAATATGCAAACTTCTCCAGCCATTTCCAAGTCTTTAGGCTTTGAAGAAGGCTAATGTGACATTAATAAATCAATAAAGACATTATCCAGAAGAAAGCATTCATTTGCATTGTTTTGAAATGTAGGAGAAGATAACTAAGCCTAAAGATTTTTTTTTCATATCTGCACAGGTGAGGAATACTAGGCTCTCCAGATGTAACTGGATGAAGTTCCATCAACAAATATTGGTAACCAGCACATATAACTGAAATAAACATTTAGGTAAAGTCTTAGTGTTGAGTTTGACTCATGAAGTCTATCTGTTCACAGGTAGTATTTTTTTCCTGGCAACTGCATAGAAGTGAGTTGTCATTGCCTCCTTTCAGAATGTATTTTTATCTCTACATTTTGCTTACAGTCCTGGTACTTCCTAGAATGCTTGTTCAGTTTCTTCAAGGTCAGCCAAAGTCAGTTAGTATCTGCATGACAACTGGATACATCATTTTTCCGTATGGCGGAATGATTTGGTATTAACACATTTTCTTCCTTATTGCAACTTGAGGGAACGAGTGAGTTTGGGATCTTGAAAATGTTCCTGGGAAATCGCTTTTCCTCTTCGACAGTGGTTGGTCACATCAAGATATCCCAGAGCATATCTGTGCCATTTTGTGAAGTATTCATATTAAGTATTAGTTTTGCATTATTACAGTTTTTGTTATCATAATAGGAGCTGTGGTGGTGTAGTGGTTAGAATGCGGAATTGCAGGTTGACTCTGCTCACTGCCAGGAGTTCAATCTCAACCAGCTTAACTCAGCCTTCCATCCTTCCGAGGTTGATAAAATGAGGACACTGTTGGGGGCAATATGCTGACTCTGTAAATCACTTAGAGAGGGCTGTAAAGCACTGTAAAGCGGTATATAAGTGTAAGTGCTTTTGCTGTAATAGCTAAACAAGTGTTCGCGTGTGATAACTAGACTTGGGCCACTTAATTGGGTACAGCTCATGTCTCCCTGCAGTCTGTGAATAAGCTTACTGCTGAGAACTCACTTTTTTTTTAGCTGAGTTCAAGTAGGATAATTATAAAGGGAAAATGGACTTTCTCCTTCTACACCCAGAATAAAATCCAAACGTACCTGCAGTTGCAGAGAAATCTATTGATGTGAAATACCATTTCCACATATACACCCCAAATATCCATCTATAGCTGGTTCACCCACCAGGGACTTACCAGTTTTACTCAAGAAGTACAAAGGGTCAACCATTGGTACAATATCTACAAGTAGAAGTAGAAACAGGGGAATACCTGAGTTTATACAAAACACAACCTTGATGAATGCATTCAGACTAACTATAGTCAATTTGTGTTTTCTGATATAAAATGAAAGGTTTTTAATTCAGGAAAACATGTGGGACTTTGATAGCTCTCAATCAGAAAGACCGTTAATACAACTTGACTGCCGGTAGGAAAAATCTTCTGAAAAAAAGAGGGCATATCTGATTCTGCAATACATCCAGAAGGATAATGAGTGGGGAATTTTTAAGATTAGTTCATCGCTGCTATGAATGCTGCCAAATTGCTGGCTCTATCTTGTCATTCTGTGGGAAGAATAGGATGGCACAGAGGGGGCATTAAGCTCCATGTCACCCTGCAATTTAAAACAGAAAGGTTGCCATTGGATAATACCAGAAGATGCAGTGAAGTGCAATGTAATTTTATGACTATTTGAAGTAAATCACACTGTGTTCAAGGAGATGTATTCCTCCAATAATTATTTTTAAAAATTGGCACCTAAGAGACATAGCACACTGAATACATTATTTTTAAATTTTGCTAAAAACCAGAGGGGAAAATGCAATAGAACTATAAATAGCAACCTTAGGTGCAGCTCCCTGATAGAGCTGTGGAAAAAGGAGAGGATGAGTTGAAATTCATTGGCTGCCAGATGGTCTGGCAACATTTTCAGACCAAACAGATGTGACCAAATAGCTTTCCCCAGATGTATATGCCTTCTAGATGAGTTGGGCTTTCCCCCTTATAATTTCCAGATGTGGCATTTGCCATGCTGGCTGGGGATTATGGAAATTGTCCAATTACCTCTGGAAGGAAGATCTTCAGGTTGAAGAGGAAAATGATACAGCATCAACAGCTGCTTACATTTATCTTCATACATTATTTTCTTGTAAAGCTTTCTATTACCTCATAGACCTAATTGGAGACACGAATTGTTATAAATTATGAACAGTGGGATTAAGCATGGTTCAGTGCTAGGTTTGAGCTAATTAGTAAGGAAAAAAACTAGCCGAGCACATCCATAAACACCAACTAGCAGTCAGAAGATATGATGAAAACTCCTTAATCTCACAGGACATGGATAGACTCAACCATAGTTTTAACTGGGAAATTGTAAGCATCCTAGTCTCAGCTATATCCAAAAATGCTAGGGAATTCTTGGAAGCTTGTCATTCAGACAAACCAGCCATCAACTGACATATAAAGATAAACCAGATTTACACACCATCCAAAAGAGATAATAAAAAGCTAAGAAGGAAGCAAAAAGATCAAAATACATTCTCTCTCACAGCCAACACCCAGATAAACAGGGATTGACATCAGATAAACAATCAAACCGAAAACAATATTCTAATCAAGGAAGTACCAAGGAAAAAAAAACATCACTAACACTTGCAAGTTACTGTATATAAACAAGGAGCAAATGCCATCCTCCAGAGTCAGCTGATTTGACTATGACCATGTAGATTGCTCTTTGTGGATGACCTGTGGTAAGACATGGAAAGTACAACTGCCCTGGTTTTGTTGGACCTCTCAGTGGTATTTTATCTATCTCTGTGGTACTTCACCTTTGAGTGCTGAGAATGGGAGGCATTGGTTTACAGTGGTTGTTCTCTTTCCTGAAGAGGTGGTTGCAGTAGGTGGTAGTACGAAGAGAGAGGTCATGCCCTTGACTTTATTGTTATGAAATCTACAGAGTTTAATGTTTCTTATTTAATGA
>NW_020769311.1:4176799-4202794 GCF_900518735.1 Pseudonaja textilis
CTTTATTGTTATGAAATCTACAGAGTTTAATGTTTCTTATTTAATGACTGTATGAAACTTCTGGGTGAGGTCATCTTGCAGCACAAAGTCAGGTAATTATCAGCATGTTGATGATACTCAGGTATATATAGAGATGTTGTGGAAGCTTTGACTTGCTGTCTGGAGTTGTTACAGCTTGGGTCGGGATGAACAGGCTCAGCAAGCTAAATTAGCTAAGGGTTGGATGCCTTCCAATACCAAGGATATTCTATATATGGCTCTGGACAGGGTTCCCACATCTCATGCAGAACATGTTTGTAACTTTGGTTCTCCCTCCCTCCCTCCCTCCCCCCCCCCTCTATTTCTCTCTCTCCCCTTCCTTCCCTCCCTCCCTCTCTCATTCCTACTTGGCAGCTACATCTAGGAAGGCCTTTCTACATCTTTATTCAGTGTCATTCCTCATCCTTGATGAGGTTGTCCTCATGATCACTCATGTCTTTATGACTTCTTGTTTGGACTACAGCAAAGTGCTCTACATGAGGTTATCCTTGAAGAGTCACTTTGCAGAGTGAGATGGGTGGCATTTAAATTAAATAAATAAACAAGATCATATGGAAAGTTCAACTGGTCCAGATGTAGCAGTTCATCTAGTAAGGAGTCCTTGGTGCTCTCTGAGCTCGGTTGTTTCCCTGCAGATGTTTCATTACCCAAACTAGCAATAGCACTTAGACTTATATATCACTTTACAGTGCTTTACAGTCCTCTCTAAGTGGTTTACAGAGTCAGCAATCCGGGTCCTCATTTTCCCCAACAATCCGGGTCCTCATTTTACCGACCTCGGGAAGATGAAAGGCTGAGGTGAGATTTGAACTGCCAAATTGCAGGCAGCCGGCAGTCAGCAGACCTAGCCTGCAATACTGCATTCTAACCACTGAGCCACCATGGCTCATACTAGGTAACAGCATCAGTGCAAGCTCTTCTAGTGATGGAATCTTCTATGTTTTCCCATGTAACACTGTGAGAGATAGTAGAAATGCAGGGGATGACACATTTAGTTATCCAAGAAGAGGCAATGAAGTCTAGATATAAAAGGTATGAAAATAATCTGTTTCAAGGAGACCACCAACTTAATTAACCCACTATAATTGAGACTGGGACTTTACTCTTACAGTTTTCAAGGTTATTATTTTTGCTCCAGACTAATATGAAGGATACCTTCCTGAAATCTGTATCATTTTTATTTCTTTGGATTTGCCAACTACATTGGGATTGACACATATCTATATTGTGAGAGCTGCACTGGTTACCAGTTTCCTTCCTGGAATAGTTCAAGGTGATAGTTGCCACCTTTAAAGTCTGACATGGCTTAACATCTGGATATATATGGGACAACTTTCTCATTTCAACTTCTGCCCACAAAATAAGATTAGGGAAGGGACTTTATCTAGGTCCTGTCTCCTAAAGCGCTTCTTCTTTATGGACCACAGAGATAATTCCCTGTTCCTGAGATTAGATTCTGCCCTTTTTACATATATATATTACATACATACATACATACATACATACATACATACATACATACATACATACATATGTTTACTTGAACTATTCCAAGGAAGGAAACTGGTAACCAGTGCAGCTCTCACAATATATATGTCAATCCCAATGTAGTTGGCAAATATTTTAGCAAGCCATCAAAACCTGGCTTTTCAGAGAGTCATGGGACAGATTGGTGGTGAGAGGGATCATCCTGCTGTGAATTAGATGTTGTAGCTGTTGCTCTATTTTGTGAGAAACATTGTTTTCTTTGTAACGGTGCATTGCTTGCTTTTGTTAGATTGAGTGGCACATACATTGTAGTAAAGTAAATTCAGTCACTTCTCTCAACCCTTTTTCAACTTTCTGAATAAAGCTATGTGTCAATTTACACATTTGCCGCCCTCTACTCAGTGGCTGTTGTGGAGAATAAAACAGTGAATTGAACCAACTCAGAATAGCAGCCTAATAACCAACTCAAATTCATAAGGTGGTTGGAGTAACAGCTGTTTGAAATTTCATGGGGATCTAAATAGTGAGGTGATAGCAAAAAAGCTACACAGGGTTGCATATGGAGGAAGCAGTCCTATTTAACAAGCTTTTATGTCAGCAGAAAATTATATATTCAGAGCAGCAATTTCCTGTGACTTTTAGAATGACATGGTACTTACTCTTGATGCTAAAAATGTTCCCTAGATGATTCAGGGCTACTATTGCTTCAGCTCCTTTTTGGTAATTTGTGTCACCAAAGTGCTGGATGACTCTCTCTTTTATCCTTCATCTGCTCCTTCATTTCTAAGACTTCAGGGGTTTTTAAAAGCCAAGAATCTTCACGGACGTATGATTTGCTTAGGGAAGGAGGAAGACAAGGGACAATACTAATAGTAGCCATCACAGTAATTCCAGCGGTGCTACTTTTTAATATCAGCTCTGTGTTGTCTGTGTGGTTGCAAAGAGTCAACAATGAGTTGATGATCCACCATCCATCCATCCATCCATCATCACTGCACTTCATTTCCTCAATTGCCATGGCACCATCAAGATGATTGGCAACAAAGCACAGTAGTGGAAAGCAATAAATGATGTAGCAAATAAAATAATTCCTTAAATCAATCAAAAAGCCATCTGTGCAAATAATCTGTTTATAATAACATTAGGGAATAAATGGCAGAAGTATTTTTGATATGATAAAAAAGGTACATAGAGTTCTGACTATACACACAGACACACCTGCATTATACATACATATACAAATATACACACATAAACGTGTCTATGTGTACACAATATTTAGAGATACAAAGGGTCCTGAGAACCAAATGAGTTTAAGCTGAAATATGAGTGGATACAGGAAATAAATACTTTGGGTGAATTGTGTTTGTGGTTTATTTGATGAGGCTTATCCTTCTGAATTCTTTTGTTTCTTGCTTTTATAGAGAAATAATGGTAAGTTAGTGAACTCTGGCTAGATTCATACATTATACAAAGCCATTAAGAGTTTTGTTTAATTCAGCTACAGTGGTTTTGAGAGCAGTACTACCCATGTCCCATTAGGTCATTGTTTCAGAGATACATCTTTACCAGATTCCTGGATGCCTTCAACAACAGCAGGTCTTTTAATGCACTGTCTTTCATGGAAAAGTTCTTGAAAATCGGTTCGAATCCCTAGCACTTTGTAACAGAGTGAGCTCCTGTTACTTGTCCCAGCTTCTGCCAACCTAGCAGTTCAAAAGCATGTAAAAATGCAAGTAGAAAAATAGGGACTACTTTGGTGGGAAGGTAACAGTGTTCCATGCACCTTCAGCGTTTGGTCATGTCAGTGACATGACAGTGGAGACGTCTTCGGATAGCGCTGTCTCTTTGGCTTTGTAACAGAGATGAGCACCGCCCCCTAGAGCTGGAAATGACTAGCACATATGTGTGAGGGGAACCTTTACCTTTACCTTTTATTACATCATAAAATGTTTTAGGATCATTTTTATGTCATAAAATGTTTAATAAACTTTGCCAGATTTCAAGTCTAGAGGAGTCATAGGTTCTGGATTTTGGATGCATTCTGCATCTTCGCCCATTTGAGGTATTTTGGTTCAAAATTGTTTCCCTACAATGTACTATTTTGCCCAGTTAGAGGTTACAGACACAAGACTTTTAGCAGTATAATGTTGAGTTCGAATCTAGATCTTAATAAAGCATCATCTGTAGAACTTTTTTGCATGCTTCCAGTTAGTGTAGAAAAGAGTGGGATGGTTTTTTTGGAAGTGTAAACAATCCTAAATTCCCTCAAAAAATTCCAAAAGCCTGCAGCATCTGATCAATGATATCCATAACCAACAGCAATGATGCCATTGCGTAATACTTGTGATATGATGGATTCGAGTTATAGAAAAGCGGTTTCTAATGGAAGGTTTGAAAAAGGAGCCACAGTAGCTTGACAGGGGAACAAGTTACCCAGTGTTTAAGTGTCACCTTGGCACCTACTTGTTTGTATCCATTTTACAAAATTTATAACCCAGCTCAATCTTGACTACTTTGGGGTGGAATACAACAAAAGTCAACACAAAAATTAAAATAAATATAAATAATGTAATATAATATCATAAAAATCTAAGCACCAGTTATAATGTTTAGACACCAGTTGAGGTCTTCTACACCTATCTGGTTTAATCCAAAAGTGATATCTAAATGGATATTGTGAGAAGACATTTCACCCCAAACTGTCTAATTGGCATGCCTTAGCATATAAATGGGGGAAAACATTGAGCACTGAGCCATCCCACTATGGAATTCCCAAATGTTTGAATACTGACCCTTCATGACCACTGACTGAAACCACCCATCGATCTACTATACAACCACTGGAGTAGAATTTCCATAATACTGTACCCCAACTCTCAGGCCTTTTAGACTATCCAGAAGGATCCCATCATGGACGATTTCCAATATTGCTAATAGAGCTAACAGCCAAGAGGGACACATTCGTGATGATCTTTGACCAGAGGCTAGATTTTCATCTACAGTCTTCAATATTTCTCCATCATTTTTGCAAGGACAAAAAGATGAGAAAGTGTGTAAAAGGGATCAGAATCAGCCATGTACAATTTATTCAGGAGAAGGCACATCACCACCTGTTTTAAAGCAGGAGGCATTATGCTATCCTTTAAAGAGATGTTGATAAGTTCACAGAACTACTTCTCGCCATTTAACGAAACCAAGGGGAACATGGAATGAATGGCAGAATTCAAACTACAGAGGACCTTATCCATTTCCTTGGGCTCCACAAATTCTAAATCCTAGATCCTAGAAATGTACATGTTTCAAAATAGTTACAGCAGAAATGCTTGAATTAGGATTCCTACCCTGAGTACAGGCTTGAATACAGTTGCCTAAACCCCTCTCCCAACTTTGGCATTGCATGGTTCTCCTTTTCCTTTTATTGCAGAATGGGATCCTATGTGTATGTAAGCTAGGGTTGCACTCCATCTTATCCAATCCATGATCTAATGAGCCATATAGAGCCAAACACCACATGCAGAGGCAAACAAGGCAATGTTTGTGTTTTGTGTTTGTTATTCTCTTTAATAACTGACCTTACCAGTAGGTTGGCTACATTCTGACTTTGCCAGTTGGTTGGCTACATTCAACCTTGGAAAGAAAGGTCTTTGAAGTAGCCTTTAAAATGTTGTGCTGTAGTTGGCTAAAGAGCTGACCCTCTTGTATATGTGCAAGTAGCAGATACCAAATCATAGAATGTTTGAATAACACTTGGAAGGGCATCATTCAGGGGTGAAATTCATCCACCTCACACTACCTCGGGAGAGGTGGTAGGGACAATTTGAATCGGTTCAGAGAGGTGGTAGGGACGATTTGAATCGGTTGGCCAAGGGCCCTTAGCCACCTGCCTTTTTCCTTTTTGAGATTCTCACCTTCACGCCCACCTTCTTCCTTTTAGAAACTGCGTCCCACCATGCCATGCCCACAGAGCCGGTAGGGAAATATTTTGAATTTCACCCCTGGAATCATTATATCAAGGACATTTGAAGTGCACATGGAATGTACCTCAATGCTCTAGAAAGTATATCCAAACAATGGATGGAAACTAACCAACCTGGAATTAAGGAGGAACTTCCTAATAGTGAGAACAATCAACCAGTGGAACAACTTGCCTTCAGAAGTTGTGGGTGCTCCATCACTGGAGGTTTTTAACAGCCACTTGTCTGAATAGGGTTTTCCTGCTTAAACAGGGGGTTGGATTAAAAGACCTCTAAGGTACCTTCCAGCTCTGTTCTGATTGATCCAGGGGACTAAACTGCTTTCTGATTCCAACTCGCTTTCTTCTTATTCTCAATGTTAGGTTGTACCAGGTGAATTTTGATGCTCCCACCTGTGAAGGAAGACGAGAAAAACTTTCACTAATAGGCGACTTTTCCTCTTCTGCGGAATTCTTTGTGACTATTGCCGTCTTTGCCTTCCTCTATTCCTTGGCAGCCACCGTAGTTTACATTTTCTTCCAGAACAAATACCGTGAAAACAACAGGGGTCCTTTGATTGTAAGTACACATTCAACCAATGCTAACACCTTTGTCCTTGTAATTGAGGTGTCTGTCTAAGTTATCTCTCCCATTGGGTTAGTTAGAATTCTATTGTCATCTGATATACAGGTTTTTCTATTTCCTACTTAGATTTTACACTCCTTGATTAGTGTTGTTTAGAGGGTTAGTCGGTGTTAATTGGTGGTATTTGGAGACTGTTATTGAGAATCAACAGAAATAGTTTGAAGGCAAACAAAGTTTGCCCAGTGATGTTGACAATATAAACCAGGTAGACATTGTTGGCAAAAAAAAAAAAAAAAAAATCTGAGAACTACCATTCATGATTATTGTGTCTATGCTGACAGCAGTTCATGCAGATACACTGATCTTATAGACCTTGGTTATGAACATTTAAGAAGAGTAAATACTCCTATTTGTCCCTTTCTACAGATACTACAAATACTATGAGAGACTTTCAGGGGGTGATACAACATCTTATCTCCTTTGAATTTCTATCCATGGCTTTATAGATCCTGAAGAGACGTAAATTTTTCTACTGTCGGAAGAAATATCTTTCTGGGTTCAGTTCCAAGTGAGGAAAAAGACACTAGAAACATGGTGACTGCTTGAAAAGATGGTTTAGTGGTGGACAGGATCACATGCCTGGAAGCTCCTGGGTGAAAAAAAGGGAAGAGATGCTGAGAATCCCTGGGTTTTTATGCCTTCTGTTGGGATTTGAATTTGAGCTTATATTCTGATTGGTTGTCCGACTCCCATGGGGCCATGCAAGGGCAACTTTGTAGGCTGTCCTGAGTCCCAGGCTTGGTTGAGCCTTGCTGGAAGATGATGTAATGAAAAGGCTTTGGGATTCCCATTACGAGTCTGCTTGAAAAAGGTAAATCTTTGTTATGTAGAATAGACTGGGCCAGGCCTTAATGGCCCATTAGCAAAGGTAGGGGGTCTCTCTGAGTTTCTACTTCTCTTTTAGGGGAAATATTCTGCCTTTTTAATATATCCTAAAATATTTCATTTTCCTAGGAGAGGGGTGGGTTTTAACTTCCAACACTACACAATTGGAATGTTGCTTTTTCCCCAAAAATTTACAGATTTTTTAAAAAAATAAAAATGTGCTACTGATTTTCTTAGATTACAATCTGCTTTGTCCCAAATCTGAGAATTAGTCCTTATAAAAATGTATATGTTAAATATATTTGGCTTTTAAAAGGGAAGTAAAAAAATTAGGTTGTTTCATTCAAAAACAAAATCCATAACTGAGTAACACTTTCATAGGGAACAGCCAGAATGGTATAAAGAAATATGAAAACTTTGGAGATTTCTGACTAAGCATTGCCTAAAAGCAAGTCTTAATAACAGTCCTCATTACAGAAATCTGAAGGAAAACAGCTGAAGGGATATTGTCAAAACGGACATGATTGTATTTATTGTTACAGAATTGCTTTATCTCAAACACATTTATAAGTGTTATAGAATAGAAAATGGTGCTGACATTTTGGTTTAGTCAAAAATAATTTATATACAGTAACTATGACCAGCAGCATTATAACCATACACAGACACCTATGAATAAGAGATCTTAAATATCTTAAAATTAATCTAAAGTTTTTTCTGTTTGTCTGGGATCGGTATTAATGGGTGTGCAGATGTATATTGGCTCTCCAATTACTATCTAAAAGGGGCAGTAGGTATCTATAACTATATATGAAAACTTCATTCAAAGAAGCTGTGTAGCTGCCATCTCCAGGATCTTTAACTTTACAAGTCATTGTTCGATGTTTATTTGAACCTTCAACAGGCAGCATTAATTACTCATAAAATTATATTCTTCTATTTAATATGTGAAAGGCATTTCTACATCATGCATGGCAACTAACCTCAAGCCAATGTTCTTTGCCATTGCTGTGATTCCATTCTAGTCAGAAAAAATAATTCTGTTGTGACAGAATTTTAACATCACTGTGTTTTTATCCTTTTGTCATCATTTCTAATCCTCAAATAGGAAATAAACAGTAGCAGTAAACTAGAAAAGCTCTAATGGTGACATTTTTATTGCCTGCAATCCACAAAAATAATTGGATGAGTTATACTGCCTTGTAAAAAATCACCTTTATGTTTTTGTAGTCTCTGAGGGAAGCTAGCACTGATAATCACGCTATAAATGGGAGGTTACTTAGGCAGTTCACCCAGCTCTAAGAAACTCAAGAGTAATTCATATCATAAATGGCAACATAAACTCCCCCACCCAAAAAATCTGATCTTCAAGCTTCAACTGAGACTGTCCTTCACCTCTCAAATCTGAGCCACATTTTTTGGCGTCCAGACAAAAACCCAAAACAACATTTGCCCTCCACTTTTTCCTGCACACACAGAAAGATAATACTACTGATTGCAACAAGGTGATTTTCATCTGAATGCTTTCTTGGATGAAAGAAAGCCTAAATGCAAATTCACTTAATTGGCCTTAAAGATCCACTCCAAAATGCAAAAAGGCCTGTACACTTTTGATTCCACAGCTTCTAGAAACATTAGCATTATACTTCCTGCAGTCCTTGGGGATTTTTCTTAGGAATAATAATAATAACCTTTTTTTAGTTGGGGGGGGAAGCCTATTTTTGTCTTTGTCAAAACATGGAAACGTTGAGTAAATTGAATATAGATGGGGGAAGTCACCCCTCCTGGAAGAATGAAATATTTTGAGAAATATTGTTTTAAAAAGGCAGAATATTATATTTCCCCTAAAAGAGAAATGGAAATCTTAAGGGAGACAGAAACTCCCTACCGCCAACAGCTATTTGGTGGCCATTAAGAAAGACTGGGCCAGTCTATCAAAAGACCTTCAGCTCCAGGATGATGGCCTTATCCTTCAGGGAAAAGTCATTCAGCCACAATAGGAACTGCACAACCTTCATTGCATCAGCCCAAGCTTCAACCAAGCTTGACTCAGATAACCTACAAAATCAGCTATGTCCCCTGCATAGCCCCATGGGAGTCTGGCAGCAACCAACAGAATACATGCTCTTACCACAGGAAAAGGAAGCTCAAGGGCGAGGCCCAAGAGAGGGTATAAATAACCCTCCCTCTCCATTCCATGTGGTCAGCTGCCCAGGACCTCATGTGGTCCTGTTCATCAATAAACCATCTTTCCAATCAGCCTCTATGTTTCTAGTGTCTCTCCCCACTTGGAACTGAACCAGATGGATATTTCTTCCAACATGGGATCAAATTAAAATTTGAATGCAATAAAATATAATATATTTTTTTCATATTCTGAAATGCATAACCCTCATCTTTGAGGATTGGTGCAGTGTTTCTAAACCTTGGCAACTTTAAGACATGTGGAACTGAACTCCCAGAATTTCCCAGTCAGAATGGGGAATTCTGGGAGTTGAAGTCCACACCTTAAAATTTCCAAGGTTGAGAAATCTCGGTGAATAAGTAAGTTGGTGTCTTGGGTAACAACACCTAGATGCTTGTTGGATACTTCATCTCAGTCCAACAAATTGCTTCTTTCGTGCTTCAGAATAGAGGGATCACCTGATGTCCCACTATCCAGTTCTGTATGACTGCCATTTATTATGGTTACAGTGAAAATGGACAAAGGTCACTCCCTTTGGGTGTGTCCATGTTAAATATCCACAGTATTACTTCTTGTCTCACTGGAAAGTTCTGTGTCCTTTGTTTTGTCCACCTTTTATTCTTTATTAGCCAGTTACAGTGGAGCCTTGGGTCGCAACTGTAATCTGTTCCCGGACTCCAGTCGTGACCCGATTTGGTCGTGTCCGGAAGCATAACTGATTCCACATGCATGCAGTCAAAAATGGCGCTGAAGGGGAAATCAGTGCAGAAAGTTAATCTTTCCACGCCGATTTTGTTCGCCACCCGATTTTTGAACCGTGACCCGATTCAAAAATCAGGTAGATTTTTTGTTTGCCATCTGATTTGGTTGTGAACAGGAGCATTCACAACCTGAGGTTCTACTGTAGTTATTTTTGATGTGCAATAATTAAAAAGCAAGCTACTTTTTTTGCTAATTGAACTGAGTGATGCCTGTCTTTGCTCTTATTTAGAGTATATGGGATGCAAACTCATTATCCGTGTAATTTTCCAATATATATATTTTTAATTTGCAACTTAATGGCATCTCAGAATGAAATCATCTCAAGAGGCTCAGGACTCTGCCTCTCTGCCATCTGGCCAAGAGCAGGATAATTCCCTGAAAATGGGATGGAACAGGGATAGAAGCAAATTTAATCTGACTTGAGAAGCTGGCCAAAAAAAAAATAAAGGTAAAATTTGAAAGTAGCCTGGAAGTGGCTGGACCAGGAGAAAAGAAAATCCACTAAAATTTACAATTAAAAGTGATAAAATATGCTATATTTTGCACAACATTAGACAATAGGATTCCACCAGTATCTTTGTCCCTCTAGCAAACTCCATTGAAGGCTAATCTTATAGCTGCTATCCAGCTGTTCTAAACTTATTTTCCATATAGGATTGAGATGGAAGTACCTTCGTGAAACTGAGTGGAAAGTAACTTACCAATCAATGTATCCTATGTTCTTTAGATGGAACCAAATCTCAGTCTCAGGATAAGGCAACTTCCAATATTTCTTTCTCTTGGTAAAGAAAGGTCCACATCTCATATGTTGACCCTAGAAGTGTTTGTCAACTTATGACTGTCGAGAGGTCTTGGCCAAAGACTCTTGGGAATGTCGAGAGTTGTACACTTATCAGATCTAGTACCAGATTAGAGAAGGTGCTCCACATACTGTGATTCCTTAGGGAATCACTATCCAGACTTAAGAAGGAATTAGGCTTCTCCTCGCAAACTGGACTGGATACAAGGAATTCAAGGGCACAGAGCTTCTGATCAGTAAATTTAGTGTAGAAAAGCTAAATAAGCCATTATGAAAAAAGAACCCAGTGTCTGGTGTGTGTCTCCTTGTAATTTCTGTAGCAATATATTATCCATTGCAGCTTTCTGGGCCTGTCACAACTTCACCAGAGGCTCTTTAGTCAGGCCATTCAGGTGACTCAGGATGGCTTTCATGGCTGCCGTAGCAATCATGTGGCACAAGACTATGCTTCGCCCAATCTTATGAGTCCTTTACCATGTCCTGTTACCACCTCTTATGACATGGAGATGGGGCTGGACTTGGAGAGCCAGTTGTCAATTGCCTTGGGTTCTATATACTATACAAGGCATATATAGAAAGAGGAGAAGGCCGAGATCCAGAAGAAAATGGAGAGACAACATCAATTTCAAAGACACAGACTACTACAGCAGCATCAAATAACAATGGTTGAGGCTGCCAAAAGTGCAAGAACCAAAGCTTGTACCTTCCTCAACATCGGAAGTGGTAAAAGAGGAAGTAAAGAAAAAGAAGGCTGCTGCGTATGAAATGCAAGGCCTATTTATAGTCATATTGAAATTCAAATTCATATATCTCTTTCCTTCATCCCACTGACTAGAAATCAATCTCTTTTGAGTGGGATAGGTTGTTTCCACCCATCTTGACTGATCTTTTATGAGACTATGAGATTCTTTATAACCATCTGATAAATAACACCCTTTTTTCCCCCTGAAGATTGTTGAGCTGAGAGTTGAACTAGGTTCAAGTTCTGGCTCATTTCATCCAGCATGTATTGAGCTTCCACATCAGGAGCACATGTATAATTTTCATAGGTAGGAAAATACTAATGTGCGTGTATACTTTTAGACATGGGATTTATGCATTCTGAGACTCTTCTATCAAGCGGAACTGTCCTTCTGGCCTTTTGCATTCATATTGCACCAATTTCCTTCCATGCTTTTCTCTGCCTGTCCAACACGAACCTGCAATGTTTGATTTGGGTTTTGCAGGATTTCGTTGTGACAGTGGTGTTCTCCTTCATGTGGCTTGTGGGTTCTTCTGCTTGGGCTAAAGGTCTATCTGATGTGAAGGTTGCCACTGACCCAGATGAAGTACTCTTACTGATGTCAGCTTGCAAACAACAATCCAACAAGTGCTTGCCTGTGTACAGCCCTGTTATGTCAAGTCTTAATACTTCAGTTGTGAGTATTCCTTTTTTTTTTTTGTAAAAAAAAAAAACCAACAATGAGGGTTCTGAAATAAAATGATTGGTGCCCTACAGAATCACTCAGCATTTGTCTTTTCTCACCCTTCAGTTGGAATCCACCATATTTTATCTAATCCATTGATTCTTCAAAGGATAATAAGATAATAACAGCACGAGCCTCTGATTCTTTAAATTCACATAGTGTAAGCAATTAGGACCATTTTGAAAATATAATAATTGAGCATTCTGGTTGTATTTAACAATCAAAGTGTATTTATCCTAGTGGTATGAATATAAAATAAATTTCTTCAGATATTATGGAGAATTTGGAGAAAAGGGGCCTTTTAATCATCTGAGGCCATAAATGGCTAATATTTATGGCACTGCAAAAAATTACTTTAGGAAAAAATAAATGATTAACTGCCTCTGGTAACAACATCATGAAGCCACAGATCCAACATCAAAGAATAAAACTCATCTTTCCATTAGTTTTTTGTAGCTCACCTACTAAATGAAAGCTGCAAACTGTTTTCAGTTTATTATTGTTCATTTATATTTATACCTTACCACAGGACCGACCGATTAATATTTGTTTTAACCACCTCTTTGGAAGGTTCTCTGAGCAAAAATACCTTGAATTAATAAGTTATCTGTGGAATTTTTTTAAAAGTAGAATCTCAATCTTGTGAATAATCAAAGGAGACAGAGAAAAAAATTCCCTAAATGAAATGTAATGTCTTTTTTGTTTAGGTCTTTGGATTCTTGAACTTTGTTCTCTGGGCAGGAAATATCTGGTTTGTTTTTAAGGAGACTGGTTGGCATTCTTCGGGTTCAAGGTATCCTCAAGAAACCCTCGAGAAACAGTCCAGCAGCTATAACCAAGGTGGCTACAATCAAGATAGCTATGGGTCGAGTGGTGGGTATAACCAACAGGAAGGCAATTTTGGGCAACAAACTAATTATGGCCAAGTTGATGAGTTTGGCCAGCAACAACAGAGTGGCCCGACTTCATTTACTAATCAAATGTAGCAACCACAGAGTTCTGAGAGCCCTTAACGCTGATCATTTTTGAAAGCTCAAACATGGTGATGATAGCACATTTCTGAGTGTTTGTAGATTAATGTGATGACGAGTTTGAACTAATCCAAGGTCTGTGAATATGAACTGCTGGAGTTGAGTTGTGGCTCTTGTTTGTTTGTGAATGATGAAGTCCCCCCCCCCCATAGGTGGTGGTGATGATGATGATGATGAAGATAACAGTGGTGATGATGACTATGTGTTCATCACAGTGGTGAAATGAAGTATCTAATTGTTATACGTATGGTATAAATACCCCTGCAGTAGTTTTGTACATGTATGATTAGAATGTTTTGTAGCCTTCAGTCTGTAGGTTAAAATAGGCATAATATAATTAAGTTAACATTAGCTTTTCTTCTGCATTTTGATGAGGCAAAATAGGTTTCCTATGATTTCTGAAGATTACTCTATGTAGCACAAAGCATGAGTTACATCTCCTAAATTTTCTCCATTGCTATTTGACTGCTAGTTTATACAATTTGATATTTTTTACAGGTTAAAATAGTTATTTGATATTCTTCTTCATTAGGATGTTAGTTGTGTGTCTAAGTGCATGAAATCGCATATTTTTCACAAGAGAATATTATGACTGTGAACATGGAACTTTTCTCCATTCGTATTTAATCGTTTTGCTAATGTAACATTTTAGATAATGTATATATGACTAATTTATTTATTCTATAAAGTTGGATCAATTACCCAAAATTTGAATTGTGTATTTAACAAAAATATGTTTTCCTGGAAAGGAAATTTTGAAACATATCACTGTTCAACTGTTTTCTGCCTATTAATTTCAGTATTTGTTCCTAGAGCCATATTTATGTTGAAGTTGTGTGATTCAATATGGATATAATATAAGGACCAAGTAACTGTGTTTACATCTTTACAAAGGTATTTATATTTATTTTATTAGGATAACAGAGGTGCAAATAATGACACAACTACACAATACAGCTATTGCAAAACATTACAGAAAAATGTGTCCTATTTTGTCATCACTGTTGAGGAAAGTTTTTCTTTCTCGACTTCTATTCAGATCAGACATTCTGCTGACTGTTGAATTTGGTGCTATCTCTAAATAAAAAAAAAACAGTGTCAGAAGTAGGATTTTAACAATGAAAAAGACACAGCCATGTCTTAGTAGGGAATATGATTATCTTAGAGATCCAGTTGATCTCAAACTATATATAATAATTACAAGGTAAAACATTCTTTTCAACAATTGAATGAAAGAGATCAGAATCAATGGCAAGAAAACAGAATCATGTCAAGAGAACTGAATCAAACTTTTGTTAAATCTTGCTAAGCTTTATCTTCTCTTTGTTCTAGCTACAGACAGATCCCAGATACGTAGCATGGAGTTCCCACTGCTAAAAATATACCTGTCATAAGGCAGTCTGAACTTTGCCTTCATTGTTGTGAGATAGGTCCTTGGCTGTTTTTTGCAGGAAGCTACCTTACAAATTGAACAAAACATGTGTTAGCTAACCAGTCTAAATGTCACTTGTATGTAAAGTGAAAGCAAACTCCATTTTCTTCTAGTACTGGTGATGTTACCTAGCTGGGTAATGAAACATCTACAAGAAAACAACCAAGCTCAGAGAGCGTTAAGGGCCCTACAGTCTAAATGTGTATCTCTGTGCAGTGATTGTGGCATCTATTGTAAGGAATAAGAGGAGGGTAAGAAATGGATCTCTACCTTGCTGTACATTTATCAGACTGAGCAGCTCATACCTGGAGTAAGAAACAATTAAAAACTGCCAATTTTGCATACATGCTGAAGTCTGTACATAAACAAGGCTCATTTTTTCTTATTCTATTTGCAGCCTACAGGAGAATATACCATAAACCTGGAACATCTGCATTTCTAAACAAAAGTATTTCTGTCTATAATATCATTGTATCAGCTGTAAGTGTTCAAAGCATCTTTTAGCATAAAACAGCGTAGTCAGTTATATGATTGTTGTAATCAATGTACGGCTGCTCCATGAATAAATTAATATTGTGGTATAATTATTTGATCTCAATAAATAAATGTATTGCATACAAAACTTGTTTGAAGGATTATGGTGCTATTACGAAAGTCTAAACTAAAGCAACCTTCAAGCTCCTACTCAGAGAATGACAATGAATGTATTCTGATTCAGTCAGCAGGTAAAATAGGGCAAAAATGGCAAGCACATTTTTAAAAAATGCTAAAAGGGGGTAAATCAGTATCTTCTGTTGGAGTCACTTAGACAAGATGAGAGATTGAAGCATCGTAACATTTCAGGAGAACAAGAAGAGAAACCAATTTACAATCCACAGAACATAGCTTTTTACTGTTGATAATGGGTGTGCTGAAAAACTAGCTGACAAAGGACATTGTTTTGTATAAAGTATCTGACATTCATTGGTTGGGTATCATTATTGGTGTTTCACAAAGTTTTTTCTTCTTAGGAGTTTATATTTATTTATTTGTATTGTTATTTTTACAAATAACTCAAGGTGGACATAGCCAACACACGCTCCTCCTCCTATTTCCCCACAACAACAACCCTGTGAGGTGTCTTGGGCTGACTTTCATGCCTAAGCAGAACTAGAACTCATGGCCTCCCAGTTTTTAGCCTAGTGTCTTAAACACTAGAGCAAACTGGTTCTCTTATAACTTGTTATTTTCCTGATCCTTTTGATAACAGTAGCCATAATCTCTGCTGGTCAGGATTTACAGAGTTGTTTTACAGAATCAGCCTATTGCCCCCAACAATTTGGGTCCTCATTTTACCCATCTCTGAAGGATGGAAGGCTGAGTCAACCTTGAGCCTGGTGGGATTCGAACTGCCAAATTGTAGGCAGCTGGCAGTCAGAAGAAGTAGCCTGTAGTACTGCACTCTAACCACTGCGCCACCAAGGCTCTTCATATATTCTGGTTCATATTTATCTTGAAACGTGTTCAAAGGCTACATAATCTCATCTATGGGATTCTATTATGTAACAAGTCCTAAATTATTGCTCAGCCCAACCTGTGTGTAGTGTGGGAGACAAAATAAAGGGCAACTCTTATATAAGCTGTATTCAGTTTCTGGAGAAAGAGGGTTATTGATCAAACAAACAAGTCAGAGAATGAATTTCCCCAAGAAAAATAAAATACTCATTGCCCTCCCATATCTATGCTATACTCTGGCCAAGAAAATGAATAACGGAATAAAAATAGTCCAATAAATCAAAAAAAGTATTTTTTAAAAAGATCTTCAAAAATATCTTTCAAAAATTTTGATACAGATGTTAAGACAATTTATTATTGTTTAAGGAAAAGGGGAGATCCAATTTTTTGCTCCATAAATTCTTTAAAAGTTACATGTCAAATTGATTTATTTATTGTATTTATAAAAACCCATAGGTTTTAGTGACCACTTATACTAATTACATGTTTCTAAAGCATCTGTTCCAAATCAAAATGTCAGCAGACACTGTAATTGTTTTTTTATAATAAAGTTTTATTTGGGTTTTCACACATACAAAATACAAAGTAAAACATCTTTTTTGAAAATAGCATGGTCCCGGGTTGAACTTTTTTATACAGACACAAAACTCAATTTCATGCTCCTTTTTGCATTCTATTCCATATCTTATACTATTTTACATTTTCTATATAGTTTTTCCCCAGCAGACACTGTAATTGTACATACACCCAGTGGGTGGCAAAAAAGAAATTAAGATAAAAACTTATAAAAACTCATTTTATCATCCCATTAATATTCCATACAACAGGTGTTTTTTTTTTAAAAAAATCAGATTTAAGGTCTGGCTTTACTCCATCGTGTCAATTTTTCAATCAATATAATTGTAATTGCAGATATGTCTATTATCCTTTAAACTCCAAACACTCCAATTAACTAAAGGTTCAACGCAGGATCATGTTTAGCTATGGCAAGGCTCCAAGCCAATATTTCCCAACCTTGGCAACTTTTAGCTGCGTGGACTTCAATTCCCAGAATTCCCCAGGCAGTACTCTTTTTTTTCCCCAAACATTTTATCAATTTTTAAAAAAACAAAAATACAAACCAAACACAAAACATAAAATATATTTTTTGAAAGCAGCTTGATCCCAGGTTACATCTCTTCATACAGATATAAATTCAAGTTCATGCTCACTTTTATATACCATTCCATATCTTATTACCATTCTAGATTTTCTATACAGCTTCTCCCCTCTTTTCACTCTCTTAATTCTATTTTATTTATTTCATCTCAATTTAAATCATTATACTTATATCCTTTGTCTGTCCTGTTTCAACTGTCTATTATCTTTTCTCATTAACACAAAATTTCTCCTGTAATCACTAATTGGAGTATGACACCTTTATATCTTTCCCCTAAATTTAACACTTAATATAATACATAACTTTCATTCGGATTCTGCTTAGTACATTCTAAAACTACACACTATATTTTTAAAAAAGAAAAAATTATAAATATATAATAAAATTAAAACAACAATCCATACCAGTTGAACTCTATCGTTAAAATTAATATTCATTTAAATCTTAAACATTTTACACATTCCCTTTCAAATAAGTATCATGCTTCTATGGGAACCCTTATAAGTTTTGCGTAGTTACTTCCCCCCATTTCACTTATATTTTAAAACATTATGTAATTAAAATGTCCCCATTTCTTTTTAATTCAATTCTCTCATATTTCATTTCATTTATTTTGTTCAAAAAAGAAAAAGTTTCACTAAATTACATTGAATATTTTATCCCATTTTATAATCATATGTTGTTCCAATTTTCTAACATTATTTCTAATACAAATACAACAGCAGCCAGTACTCTTAAAGTTGCCAAGATTGAAAAACACTGCTCTGAACTATGGGAAGCAGTAAAAGCTCTATTTGGCAAAGTGCTAAGAAAAGAGATTACAGTGTAATAATAGAATTTGCCAAGAACAGACACACAATGGGTTGGGGAAGGGCCAAAGAGAAGATGTGAGTCCGTTAGGGTTGGATCCGGCTAAATTCGCCTTAAGACAAAGAATTTTAGATATTGGAGTTGAAACAGGAAGTACTGCCTTCCTCTAATGATCTGTGGGCAGGGGTGGGTTGCTGAGGGTTTGCAGGGGTTCAGTTAAGATTCTGTGCAGTTCAGAGAACCCCCAAATCCCACTCCTGGTGGCCCTGCCCACCCTACCCTGCCCTTCCCAGGAGTCCCCATGTGGCCCATTTTCGATGCAGGTAAGTGTCGGGTGCACGGGGAGGGGGGGGGTTGCTTGGGGAGGGTGAAAAATGGGCCTCCTGGAAGTTTGGGAAGGCCAGAAATGAGCCCCTTTCCGGTTTCCAGAGAGCTTCTGGAGCCTGGAGAGACCATTTTCACCCTCCCGGAGGCTTGAAGAAAGCCTTCGGAGCCCGGGGACGGCAAAAATGCCCTCCCCCCACACACCATGGTGCAGGAGGCCGACTAGGCCACACCCACCATGGCCAGACCCACCCAACAATCGGGCAGAGAACCCTTTGCTAAAATGTTTGTGGGTGTATTCTGGGAGAAGAAAGAACTGCAGCCAAAGCAATGACTGGATAAGAGACATCTCAGCCCACAGAAGAAGAGGAGACATGAAAAAGCATCTCAGTAGGATCTCTCCCTAGTTCCCTGGAAAGTAAAGGCAAGGCGGTCGTGGGGAGAGATGCACTTTCAAACTTGTCAAATTCTACTATACCTTTACAATGAAGGTAGCGTTAGTACTCGTGGTATTAGTTTCCTGTCTGGACTACCTCAAAGAACTGAGACTTCCCATGAAATATATTTATAAATAATTTTTAGCTCTCAAAGCAACTTTATATCTGCACCAAATGTAGATCTCTAAATTCAGAGGAGAACTTTAACGGTAGTCTGTGTCAGGGTTTCAGAAAAACCCAACTCCAATTAAAAACTCCGAGACAGGCATTTTCTCAAAGTTTCCTTTTATTAGGGTAGGTATACTGGCACATCTGGGAAAACCTGAATCTGAGAGTTCCAGGTTTTCCCTTAGTAATTCAAAATTCCAAAACCCGACCCCGGCACCCATCAGTCCATCTCATGGTCCAACCACCAACCATCCCAACTTGAGACATCCCTTCAACCACTCCTCCTCCAGGTGCAGAAATAACATGACCTTGACCAAAAAGAAGAATGCTATGAGGTCTAACTACCAACACACTACAATTCCCCCCTCCTACTTTCCCAGGAACAGGAATGTGGCAACGTCTGGTTCTAATATGGCTTCCAGAGCTGACAGTCTGTTTTAATGTTCTTGCTCTAGCTATTTTGGAAATACAAAAGAATTCCTTCTGAAGCACAGTATTGTCTCTGCAGTGTGAGTGTGTGTTGGAAATTGCAGCCTTCTTTATGCTCTTCTTTTGTAGGGAAAATTGTCACCCATTGCTTTTAACTACATTCCCAAGGAATTCCAACAGTTTCTATTTTTGCATCATCGGTTATATAATCTTAATTCCATTAAATGGAAGACCATGTTGAACAAGGTTTCTCTAATGATGTCCTGACCTTCTGGAATAAATCTCCCCGCCCCCACCCATCAACCCTTGATGTAGCCAGCTCCTGCAAGATCAGTTTTCAAAAAATGATTGAAACCTGACTTTTCAGTAGAAATATTGAAAATAAATAAAACAATTACGTATTACTGAAAAGCAACTAAATGTTCCTATTCATAATTTCCATATAATGTTCTCTCAATGCCTTAAACAATTTTTACACTAACTTAGTTTGCCCTACAGTAAATTATTATTTTCCAGATGATCCTAACATAGCTTCCATCATTCACAACCACTTTTTTCAACAAAAAAACTTGGTATTCCTTTTCTTATGCTTGCTGCACAGTTTCTAAAGTTGGCAATTGATTGTCCCATCTTTCTACATCTATATTTGGAGTTTTAAGTAAATATTTTCCCTCATTTGTGATATACTTTTATATATTAAAATTCCCCTTTCCACCTAATAGATAGGTTTTTCACTAGTTCTTTATTGGATATTCTGAAAATTTATATGTTCATTTATTTTCCTAGAAGATGCCTCTAGGGCAAAAATAATAATTTAATAAAGCTGCTTGTTTAAATCCAGTCACTTGCTAAAGAAAATCAAAATAAAATACCTCACTAATTTGTTACAGGAGGAAACCATTCACCTTTTCAAAGCAAGTAATTTCTTTTGAAGCCATTTACAGCTCAACCATTTTAATCTTAAAAGTGTCACAGAAGAATAGGGTGCTATTTATTAGAAAACATTAAAATTGTTGCTGAACATTGTGCAAGAAAATCTCATACAATTATTTTGTTCATGTGTTGTTAGTAGAAATTGGTTCTTTTATCCAACTTCTCTAGATTGAACTTCCAGTCTCAAACAACAGGGTTTTTTTTTTTGCAGAGGTGGGTCAAGAAAATCAATTTAACAGCCACAACTATATAAACATATTTTTTTTAAATGTAATTTTGTATGCTACCAAAGGACAGGGTTTCAATCCCAAACTGCTATTGTCCTATAAACAAAGCATCTCTGTAATCCTCTTTTTTTAAAAAAATATGTTTTATCTTTTCCACTTTCCCAAAGTTTGCTTTTATTTATCTCTTGTAGGATTGGTCTATCTTTGCAAGTTGGGGTCCCCAACCTGTGCGCTGCAGCCCACTAGTAGGCTACTAGAGGGGTTTACAGCTGGGCCATGGAAATGGCTGGAGAGCATCCGCGCACACATCCTCACATGCGTGAGCAGTAGGTGAGCGCATGCGTACGTGCTCCAATTGTGTGAACGGCAAGTGCACATATGCCAGCCGCTTGTGGAAATGGAGCTGTGTGCACCCACGTGCTTGCCAGATACTTGCACAAACCATCTCATCCTCCTCCACTAGTCCACAAAACCAGAAACTTTGGGGAACTCTGTCGTAGAGGAAGGACTGATGTCACAACACTAGATAACCAGGAGGTAGCTAAGTATTTTTTTTTCTTTTCCTTTATGTTTCTGCAAAGACGGAGCAAGTTGTTAGGCACCTACCTTTCTCACATACCAATATTAGGGGGAAGACCTGGGTGTCATACATGCACTGGTGGATTCCCGACCACCTAGGTATGAGCGTATGCTTTGTGCGCATGCAGTGTTTGCAACTCACCTTCTGCTGCAAGCCCTGTGTGTAAAACAGCTGACGGGCAGCAATCAGCTATGCCGTGTGAAGCAGCTGAGGTTGAAAAGCCGGGGTGGGTGGGAGGGCCCAGCAGCTGATCGTCGGAGCAAACCAGTTCGATCACAGATGATCCTTGGAGCTACCATTTCAGCTGAACCATGCCAAACTGGTAGAATACCACCACTTCATATATGTGATAATATTGGTAAAAAGTCACTTCTCAGTCAAGAAGTGGGGCCAGGGTGCGAGGACCCACAGGGTTTTGGGGGAGACCTTCAGACTTCCACCCAAAGTTCCCAGCCATTTCACTGTACAAATATGTCTCTAATTAATAATTTCTTCCTTTCTACCCTAGCTAAAGGAACCAAAGAGTTTAATCACACAAAGAATCAAGCTGCTTTTTTAATACGTTGTCAAAAAGTTCCAAATATGCCTGCTAAGACTCATTGCTGAAAGGCTTTATTGGTTCAATAGAAAGACTGTCATTGTCGTGGCCCAGGCTCAAGACTCAGATTCTGAATCTGATCCTGAAGAACTGCTCCAACTGAACCTGTGGAATGTTAACCTGAGGAATAGTGGCGGGATTCAAAAAAATTTACTACCAGTTCTGTGGGCATGGCAGAGTGGGTGTGGCAGGGGAAAGATACTGCAAAAATCTCCATTCTCTCCCCACTCCAGGGGAAGGTTACTGCAAAATCCCATTCCCTCCCCACCCCCACTAACCTGCTTTCCAGCTCTGTTCTCCTGTGCAGGGCAACAAAAGAAGACCCAGCCGATCAGCTGGGACTTGGGAAGCAGAGAATAGATGGGGGCGGGGCCACTCAGAGGTGGTACTTGCAGGTTCTCCGAACTACTCAAAATTTCCACTACTGCTTCTCCAGAACTGGTCAGGACTTGCTGAATACCACCTCTGCTCAGGAGAAACAAGTCCAGGAATCACAGGTTTTTCAAACACTGTCACCGCCTGAATAATTGGGCCTGTTGATGAGGAGGATGTAAGGCAAGGGTGGACAATTAAGTTTCCTAAGGGGCCACATGAGGAACTGGGGCGATTGGGGTGGGTTGGACAAATCGCTCCCAGCTGTGCCAACTCTCCTGCAATTTCGTACTTCAGCTGAGGTGGGGGTGGGTGGCTGAGCTCGGTCCCCTAACACAATCACGGCTGTCACCACCTCCTCAGACTGCTCCAGGCGAGGGGTAGAGCTGTGCACGTGCAGAAAAGCATTTTCTCTCTTCATCCTCCTGTGGCTGGCAACTTGACTGAAGGAGCACATGGCAGCTGCACAGAACTGGATCTGACTCAGCTTCTCCTGCCCTCTGCAGGGGCACTTATTTACATTTGAGTTCTAATTTCCAATTGACCTCACATAAGTCAGGCAGGGACAGCCAAAGGGCTGAATCTGGCCCACAGAATGTAAAAGGCCCACGGAAGGCCTTTTAACTGAATTCCCAAGGAATTCCAATAATTTCAACAAGTAGATAAGATACTAGAATAGCAATAGCAATAGCACTTAAACTTATATACTACTTCACAGTGCTTCACAGCCCTCTCTAAGCAGTTTACAGAGTCAGCATGTTGACCCCAACAATCTTGGTCCTCATTTTACCCACCTCAGAAGGATGGAAGACTGAGCCTTGTGGGATTTGAACTGCCAAATTGCAGGCAGCCAGGGCAGTCCTCAGAAGTAGCCTGCAGTACTGCACTCTAACCCCTGTGCCACCGTGGCTCATGAAAACAAGGTCTATTAGGTTTCTCGCCAAACAAGGGAGTAAATCTCCTGACTGATGATAGCCTTATTTAAAAGCAGCTCTGACTGTGCTCTCTTTACTGGAAACAATATGGTTTTGGGATGACATTCCTGTTTGTGAAAGAAACCTTGAACCTCTGGGCTGGCTGGCAACCCTGATCTGGGAACTCTGGACTGGCTTTGGATGCTGTTTCTGCTTAGTCTTAGTTCAAAGCTAACTCTGCAGGGAAGCGTCTCTTGTTTACATTCCTTTGCTTCATTACTAACTCTTGAAGTAAAACTGACAATCTCCTAACAAACCATGTCTGTTTGTGTGAGTGAACCCTGAAGTAAGACAGTAATTGGGATTCAAAGAGATACCTCAGATTACTATCCCCACTATTTTAAAATCTTGTTTTAAGTATTTTTCTTCTACTATTTAAGCCTATTACAACATGATTTCTCTATACAAAGTTGAGCTCAAAAGACATATATTGAAGGCTTCATTGTTTGTCCATTAAAAGCAATGGACAGGCAGTCTATCCCTTTCCATAAACCAACATTTTCACGTCAAACACAACCACATGGCCTCCCCATAACTAACATGTGCATATGGAGTTGTCTCACAATTCCTGGATACATGAGTGGCAAGACACACCATTAGCAAATAAACCAATGTAATAAAAAGAAAGTATGATCTTGAGGGACAGGAGGAAGAGCTGCCACAAAGACAATGGTCAGATAAAAGAAACCTGAGTCCAGGGCAGAACTGTAACCTGAGAAAACACCTCAGAGAACCTTCCCTAGTTCTTATGGAGACAAAGGGTGTGGGAGCACAATTTGACCTGCTGGCTTTGGTTTTCTAGTTTGGTTGGATTCACATAGCTTAGCTACACTTTATACCACTTTATACAGAAAGTCCTCAAGCCATAATAGAGCCCAATATTTTTCTTTGCTAAACGAGACAATTGTTAAGTGAATTTTGCTTCATTTTATGACTTTTCCAGTGACAGTTAAGTGAATCACTGCAGTTGTTAACTTAGTAACAAGTTGTTAAGTGAATTTGAATTCCTCATTGACTTTGCTTGTCAGAAGGTCACAAAAGGTGACATTGCAACCATCATAAATATGAACAGTTGCCAAGCATATGAACTTTGATCAAATGACCATGGGGGATGCTGCAACAGTCATGTACACTATGGTCATAAGCCACCTTTTTCAGTTCCGTTGTAACTTTCAACAGTCACTAAATGAACTGTTGTAAGTTGAGGACTACCTGTAGTGTCTTGATAAGACCACACTTAGAATATTGACATCCAGTTTTGGTCGCCACGATATAAAAAAGATGTTGAGACGCTAGAAAGAGTTCAGAGAAGAGCAAAAACATGATTAGGAGACTGTGAAGAACAGTCACAGGAATTGGATATGTCTAATTTAATGAAAAGGGATGACAAGACAACAGTGTTTCAATATCTAAGGGGCTGCCACAAAGAAGAGTGGGGGTCAACCTATTCTCCAAAGCACCAGAAGGCAAGATAAGAAGTGATGGGTGGTGTGCTGATTGGACAATATATAGTTAGTTTGGGAATGAGAGTTGCCCCCTTAAGGGAATGCTTCATGGGAAATGTAGTTAATGCCTCATGGGAGATGTAGTTCATGTCATGTGGTCACATCTGTAATCCTGATTGGTCACTGAATTGATCTCTTGGTTGGGCTGGGGGAGTTTGGGGCATTCTTACCTGGACCCCAGTATGGTGCTGGTGTCTTCCCTTGCGATATCGTTATGGGATGTAGATAATCATCTTTTCAAACTATGAAGACGACAATGCAAAGATTGGACCTCAGCATGAATCTCAGCATAACTGTGAGTTATACCTTGAGGATGCCCGATATAATCCAATAAAGTAACTTTGTATGGAAGCCTTTGTAGTGTTGAACTGCTTATCCCAGGAATTTTGGGAAGATAAAATATTGTCTAGGACAAGAAAGGTGGAAACTAATCAAAGAGCGAACCAACCTAGAAAGAAGGAGAACGTTCATGACAATTAGAACAATTAATTGCCTCCAGAAGTTGTGGGTTTTAAAGAAAAGATTGGACAACTGTTTTTTGGAAATGATATAGGGCTTTCTGCCTGAGCAAGGAGTTGGACTGGAAGACCTCCAATATCCCCTTCCAATTCTGTTTTTCTGTTATTCTGAATTGCCATGCAACACTGAGAGGTCATTTCTCAGCTGAGAGTATAACTTGGATGTTGAGAATGACTCAGCCTTCTCAGTAGCATGTCATCTAACTCAAACTCAGCTATAAAGCTCCACATTCTTTGTTACAGGATTCAAATGGAGGGGGGAGGGGGGAACTCCACCTCTCGCCCTTAATGACAAAACTTCCTCTTGTTTTCAAGCTGAGAGCAGTTCCATTTCTATATAATTTCTGGGTATTAATTAAAGGGGTAATGAATATGGACTACAAGCGTTTTGACAGTAACACTGCAATTATATGCTGTCTTTTCCCCCTCATAGGCTTTCCCTGAAGAAGGCACCAGAAATCTAAGAACAATTACAGCATGGGCGGCGATGTGTAGAAAAATCAGCACTAAAATGAAGTAGGGGGAAAGGACCATATTTTCTTAGAATCTGAAAAAATAAATAGCCAAAAAATTGGGGGGAATGAAGGTTGTCAACATTTGTATCTGTTCTGACATTTGCAGCAACTTGCAGACCCAACTTTCAGCAACATGCGATACAGATGATAGATTGGTAGAGATCTTCATATTATTTGCTTGTTTGTTTGTCAAACTTGTATGCTGCCCATCTTGCAAAAAGTGACTCTAATTTTCAAAATATAGCATATATTATATAGCATAGTGTACTCTCTCTATATGTATGTATGTATGTATGTATGTATGTATGTATGTATGTATGTATG
>NW_020769311.1:4207794-4243033 GCF_900518735.1 Pseudonaja textilis
TATATATACGCACACACACATACACACACATACACACACACACTAGAGCCATAGTGGCGCAGTGGTTAGAATGCAGTAATGCAGGCTACTTCAGCTGTCTGCCAGCTGCCTGCAATTTGGCAGTTTGAATCTCACCAGGCTCAAGGTTGTCTCAGCCTTCCATCCGTCCGAGGTGGGTAAAATGAGGGTCCAGATTGTTGGGGACCATATGCTGATTGTGTAAAGCGCTTAGAGAGGGCTGTAAAAGCACTGTGAAGTGGTATATACAGTTTAAGCGCTATTGCTATATGTACTGTATACTATAGTGTATAATTATATTATAAATACATAATATACAGAAATGTATACATGTATAACTTTGGGCCAACCACTCTATCTCAGGAAGTTGGCAAGGGGAAACCACTTCTGAAAATGTTGCTAAGAAAACTACATCGTGTATCTACATACCCGAAGTCAAAATGGCTTGAAGCACAAACAGCCTTCCTTAAAATTAATGGGCTTCTTTCCAGGCAAGCATGTTTAAGATATAATGAATTTCCAAATAGGAAATGCAATGCAAATGCATTAGCTATATTGAGTGTCATGCAGTAGATTCCATTTCTTCCTGTATTTAAAACCCCGAATTAACATTCAGAAATATGCAGGCACCATGCAAAAAGGCACTTTCTGCATGATGCACAAAAATCTTAAGTCTTGGGTGTCGCATAGCTCCGCTTGATTTCTGGCATTTCCTCTCTGACTGATTTATTTACTCAATGACCAGGGAACATTTCCATGACTGTGCTGCCTTCCCAGCACAAAGGTTTCTGTTTGCTGGTTTGCCAGTCCTTCAGTTGCCTAGATATCATAAACAGTAGTAGCCAAGCGGGTGGAAAAGATGTGTGGCTGTAGTTCTAGCACCACTGAGACTACCTCATATTCTCTAAATCATTCAAACGATGTTTCTTCAACCAAAGTTTCCAAGAAAACACTCAAACGGTAAGTGAGAATCAAGGCCAATTTTTTGTCTTCCTCTCTGGGACCCTCATATGCTTTTTCCATTTGATTTGTATTTTCATTGTGTCTGTTTTTAAATGAGAGAAAAGGACTGCACTTTCAGAATGCGTGATTGGATTTTTATGAGTTTCTAGTAACTTAGCCCAAAAGTACTTATTATCATAAAAGTAGGCATGGGTGACTTTGGGGCCAGTCACTCTTTCTCTCTCTCTCTCTCTCTCAGACCAACCCACCTCACAGGGTTGTTGTGGAGAAAATAGGAGGGGGAAAGAATATTAGTATGTTCGCTGTCTTGAGTGATGTCTAAAGTAATAAACCTGGAATAAAAATCAAAAAGAAAAGAAGTTGGAAGTTTCCTCCCCCTCAGGGGTTCAACTCCCTCTGCAGTAAAGAAATCCTATATTTAACCCATCAGACAGACTTCAGCTTCTGTTTGAACACACTCAACGAAGGAGAGCTCACCAACCACTTTAAATAGTTGGTCCTACTGCAAACCTGATCTCATTATTAAGAATTTTCCTCAACTAATTATACATTGTATTAATTTTTAAAGAAGAACCCTTCAGCTTTTTTTTAAAAAAAAGTATCTTTTTTTTCATATTTGTAATCCATTCTCGCTTTTGACATTTAAGCTGACCTAATATGTTTCGTCTTGTTGAACTGCATACAAGTGCAGACTAGAATCACACAGCTACTTGGCCATCGACCAGATCATTTTTATTCAATGTTAAAGAAGAGAAGTTGGAGGGAGGGGAATCTCAAGGAGACATGGAAGAGGAAGCATTTTGTTGGCTGCATTCACTCAAACTGGGTCTTGTCCAAAACACGTATCCTTCCTCTCACCTATGTAGCTAATATTTTGGTGTCTTCAAGGGATAAACTTCTATCTGATGATAATCCAATGGCATCAAGTAGAAGGGTTGGACTGAAATTTTCCACCTTCTTTTTAGGGCTTTTAGGGGAGGAAAAAGTTTTCAGTACAAAATTGAGATGTTAAACATAGAGGTTTAAGGCACCTAGTTTATCTTCTTTTTTCTTCTTTAAATCAAGAAATGAAAATCTTAATGATTGATAAATTTTAGAATATGAATTTAGGAGATCCAGAGGCTGCAAAAATGGGATTGTGGATGCTCAGTCCTGCCTTCAAACTATATTGCAGCTGTAGACAATGTACTGTATGATGTGACAATCAAAGAACAATTTTTCATTTTTTCACAGTAAGGAACAAATATAAACCAGAAAGCACAAAGATAAGTGTGATGCACTTACAAGATTGAACCTTCACTTGGTCTTTGTTACAAGAAGGAACTAGAAGCCTTCTAATTGGATTTTAACAAATCTCAGTTTAGCTTTAAACCTGAATCCAAAACTATGGTTAAACCTATCTATGGTTAGTTTTTAAAAAAACAACTGTCATACTTTAGGAGGCATTTGTTTCATTCAACCAGAAGAATGTAAGTTTGCTTGCCTCACAGAATTCCATGTTCCTTTGTAATCTGCCCCTCCTTATATTGAATTTGTGTCATATTTGGCACCAGCTACTATCTCCCATCGTGGTAAATATTACCTGGCTCTGTAAACCTATAGGGTCTTCAGGACAAAACTCTGCATCAGATACATGCTCTCAAAAGCCCATCACAGTCTTACTACAATAGGAATAGCACTTAGACTTACATACAGTGCTCTACAGCCCTCTCTAAATGGTTTACAGAATCAGCCTATTGCCCCCAACAATCTGGGTCCTCATTTTACCCATCTCGGAAGGATGGAAGGCTGAGTCAACCTTGAGCCTGGTGAGATTGAACTGCCAAATTGCAAGCAGCCGGCAGTCAGCAGTAGTGACCTGTAGTACTGCACTCTAACCACTGCACCATCAGGGCTCATAAATGGAAGCCACCACGTAAGGCATCAGAGGGAGCAGCACTTTGATTGACAGCAAAAAGAAAAATCAGGTAGCCAGAACACCTTTGATGTGCTCTTCAAAAGAGGCACTGAAATAGCAGGTCAATCAGACCTGTGACTCAGGAGAAAGGAAAGTTGCTCTGTTCAGCACTTAGTTCTTCCTAATTGTAGGATTAGCCCTAATGATAGGTGGCCTGGAACTGGATATCACACTAAGCTGTGACATCTTAAGTAGAGGCAAAGGATTCCAAAATTCTCCCAGCTGTCCTGGAGAAGGAGAGCAGGCCCATTTTCACGAAGTGCTATTTATTGCAAAATTCCACAATACTCAGCAAAAGCCCTACACAGAGATTTTCTCCACATGCGCAGAAAAATTGTGAAATTTTTTCTCAGAAATAGGTTTGGATGAGATTAAAAAAAACCTCCTCAAGTAAATCATCCAGGCCTTAATCAGGGGAATCAAACTTGTAGCATCATGTTGTCATCACCTGAAGTATTGTGACTTTCCCCCCCACTTTGCTAAACTGGGGATGGGCATGGCCAGTGTGTGATGCATCCGGCCCACAGGCTCCGAGTTTGACCGCCCCCGCCCCTTCACTGAAGCTGGAATGCTAGATAAAACACACAAATTACAAAAACACATACTTGCATTGTAAAGTAAATGGAAAACTTGCATTTTGCAATGAAATGCAATGGAATGAAATTACCTAAACTACTATTTTGTATTTGTTTATTATAATTTCTTCCCCACCAAAGACTCAAGGCACTTTTTTTAATTTATGAGAAATTTTGAAAACCTACTGTAATTAATATGATGTTCATGCCTCATGAAAGAAAGCAATTAAAAAAAAAACAATTTGTAACGTTTAATGGTGAGATATATGAATCAAGTTTTCTCTGTTTAATTTCCAGCATTCCAATTTCCAAGCAGTTGGCTTCCATAAAGGGTAAGGTGATCTATGCTATTTTTCTATCCATCTCTGGTTAGGTGACAGTATTAAACCTAGCAATTACACCTAGCAATAGGTCACCCATGATGCAAAGCATACATCGTTGCTCTTCCGGAATGAAATGTTTCATCAAATCTTGTGGGGATTTTATTTCTTCCTACAAACTTTTTCCTATATAATGCTGAGCAATGCAGTCAGTACTGAAAACAGCTTTTCCTGAAGTCCATGGCAGGAGTGCAATTAGCTTACTATAACAACTTCATTGCCAAACCGTATGCCACTGTTATTAGTCTTGTCTTCCCATGGTACTTCCTCTCTTGGACTTTCTCCCATGTCTGTTGCTTCCTCAGCAGTTCACTTTTGGGTGCCACCATACTGATGTACTCCTGGATGCTTTGGGTTTCATCCCGAAGAATGGCTTCAACATTCACCAGACCCCAGCTGCTCTCTTTCTATGTGTTGTATATTTTCTGGATATTGGGGTAGGAACCTCTGTATATTGTGAGGAGCTTCTGGTTCTTCACGTCAGTAGTTTCCAGATCCTGCTCTGGCAGCTCACTATAATAGCAGAGTATCTGGCAATTGGCAGGGCATATATGTTGGTAGCCTGGATCTTATTCTTCCCATTGAGCTCACTTTTATCCTTTGGCGATATTTGGATGTTGCTGTCTTCCTTTCCTCCTCATTGAAATTCCCATGTGGCTCTGGGATGCCAAGGTACATGTAACTGGTCTGTAGATCTGCTATGTGGCCCTCTGGTGCTCCATCATATCAGTTGTAACTACCTTCCCTCTGTTGACTACCATCTGGTCTGACTTTGACAGTCTGAATGACATCCCAATGTTCTCACTGTAGATCAACAAGTCAATGTCTCATTCACTCTTAACATACAGATTGATGTCATCCATGTAGAGGTGGTGACTATGGTAGTTCCATTCTTGAACTTACATCCATATTCAGTTCTTGTAATTGTCTGACTGTGGGGTTAAAGGGTATGAAGAACAACATTAGGAACTGTGCAGTACCTTGGTATATGCTGCACTTGATGGCCACTTGAGTGAATTGCCTTGCGTTGACTTCCAGTGTTGTCTTCCACAATCCCATTGAGTTCTTGAGGAAGATCCTTAGTGTCCTGTTGATTTTATAAAGTGCCAGGCATTCACCATTCCATGTTTTCAGTATTGAGTCATAGGCTTTCCTGTAGTCAATTCAGACTGTGCTCAGATTGGTTTGTCTTAGAATCTTAGACAGTTCTATCTATGTACTATGGGTGTTTTGAGCCTCTTGCATTATTTCCAATGCCCTTCAGAATTGTGCTCAAGAAGTGGCCCATATGATCCTGCAGCTTGGCAGCTGTGATGCCTGACAGGACTTTCCATGTTGTGGGGAGGTAGTAGTTGGACAGTGCTGTTTCTTGTGGGAATCTTTCATGATCAACATGAAATCATTTCCTTATGTTAGCCAGTTTGGGTGGGAGTCTTCTGCTACCAGCTGGTTCAAACATGCTACAAGGCATTCATGCATGGCTGCTGGTTCTTTAGCCAGTAGATGTGGATCGTGCCTGGATCTGGTGTTGTCCATCTCTTCATGTTCCACTTTTGGATGTCTGCTACTGTGATGGTGATTGGTTCTGGTATTGAAGATTGCTATGGTCTGCTCTCAGGTGTTGCAGTCACTTTGCACTGGTATTATGTGTCTTCTCTTTCTCCCATAAGTTCTTCAAGTACTCTAGTTTCTGCTCTTAGTGGCTCTGCTGTTACTCTATTATTGCACTGCAATTGGAAGTACACCTTGGATGGTTGCTTGGAGAACAGGACATTTAACTTCTTGGCCTCTGTATCTCCTTAGTTTGGTACCCAGTGCTGTGAGCCTTTATTTAGCCATCTTTAGGGCTTCAGGTGGAGTCAGACACTTGCATTTTTTTTTCAGTAGCCAGGTCTTAACTGTAATCTTTACACCAGTGGTGGTATTCTACTGGTTTGGCCCGGTTCTGCCGAGCCGCTAGTGCCGATGAGCAGCGGAGACCGAACTGGTTCTCTCTGTCGTTCTGCTGTTGGGCCCACCCACTAACCCAAGCTCCCATACTCACTTTTATCCTCTGGTTTTGAAGTGTAGCTGCTTTGTGCGGCATAGTAGAGTGCTGCACGGCAGCTGCTGAAACTACAGGGAGAGTGCAGGCTTGCAGGAGGTGAGTTGGAATGCCTCTGTGACTGTGTGAATGCCTCTGCGCCTGTGCAAGTGCGCATTTTGGTACACACACACATGCAAATGTGTGCACACATGCAAAGCGTGCCCCCCAAGCCATGGCCACCGAACCAGTGGTAAAAAATTTTGAATCCCACCACTGCTTTACACCCTTCTGTAATAGCAATAGCACTTAGACTTATATACCACTTCACAGAGTGCTTTTATAGCCCTCTCTAAGCAGTTTACAGAGTTGGCATATTGCCCCCAACAATCTGGATCCTCAGCGGAATTAACTCAGATCTGGGTCCTGAGTTAATTCTACTGACTCACTAACTTCTCTCCAAATTGCCCTGATCTTAGCATCTAACCTCATCTTACAAGTTGGAAAATATCCTACTTATACATGAAATAGAAGGAGGGATACTGTATGTGTAAGATTTACCACTATAATTAGCAAGCGTCCGTGAGTGATATTCATCAATAATGAGACAATTATTATTTGTAGCCCTCAATGTCTTCTCCCAGAGTTTAGAAATGTTAATTAAACTAAACAATTATTGTGTCATGAAATTACAAGATATCAGACAAGTCAATATTGATGGTCCCTCAGACCTGGAATCTGTTCTGTTTTAGCTTCTTCCTCCCTGTCACCGTATCAGTGTTGTATTCACTCCTGTAGACTTCTACTGCATCACCTTCCGTATATTTTTTGTTTCTCCTCCTTCCTTCTCAGGTCTAAGAAAAAGCTCTGATCTAGAAAAAGCTATGGCTACAGCAGCCTTGGTTTATGACAATGAGGCAGATGCTGAGGGCAAACTCAGCAAATGTGAAGCTAAGAAGCTGCTCCTAATTCAGTTTATGCATTTTGTAAAGGTAAGACTAGACCGCTTATTCCGTTACAATAGCTAACAATGATGCCTGGCAAGGATAATTCTCTGAAATCTCATAGAACTTTCAGACATAGAGAGTTCCTGTATAAAATATCCTTTTAAGCATCACAGAATACGAGAAAGATTTCATACATACCTGCAAGTTCAATGAGGATGTGGGAATATTCAGGACAGAGAAAGTGAAGTGAGTGCAGCAAAGGAGAGGATTATCTGTCTTAACCACAAGCCAGCAACCCCTCTTTCTTTTCATTCCTCAAAAAGAGGGGATCTTTTTTTTAGAAACTGATGCTGAAGAGCAACTGTCCCAGTCAAGAGAAGGACTCGCATTTAGCCAAGCAGCTTTTGGCTCATATTGTCTACAAACAAATAAGAAAATCCAAAAATAATTAGGTATCCTCTTTTCTTCAAATCAGGAATTTTCAATTTGAAAGCTAACAATGACTTTAAGCCACAATTTGATTTAAGATTGTTGCTTTTTCTGAACCTGGGAGTTCTAATGAAGTAATGTTTAGAGATTTCATTATGGCATGGAAAGGTTTTCTCTGAGTGTGCAATTGTTTACTTTTATCTTGTTTAGTGAACTATCAGGAAATACGTCCAATCTCTCCAACCAGAATCTTGATTTTGTAGTCATCCTTAAAAACACATTTTGTGGGTCAATTCCTTTCATTAATAAGAATGATGAAAGTCATGTCCATATTTTGCTATTAAAAAAACCTATTCACTTTCCTTCACAGGGTCAAGAAACCAAACCAAAGTACCAGGAAATGATGTCTGCTCTTGATGAGAACAAGAATGACAAAATTGATTTTGAGGATTTTATGGTTCACGTGGTTAGCCTCACCTTGATGTCTGATCTGCGACAAGAGATTCAAAATGTGCGGAAAACTAAATGATTAAGAATGTCAAATAAAAAAACTGGATTGGGAGAGGGGGAGGTTGGATTTTTAAAGTAAGTGTTTCAGAGAACATTACTATTCCAGATAGAATTATTTGTGACATTATTAATATCTATCAATATAATCAATATTATAGACCAAGGAGCTCTTTGGGCAACAAATGTACGAAAATAGATTAGTCGTCCATTTGGTGATTTTACACAAGGAAGAACACACTTCTGTGGAATATTGCGCTAGGTGAAGTGTGATTATTAAATGAAATCGTAATGAACAAATCTATCAGCAAAATTCAGGCAGTGGTGTAGGTACATTCATAATGTAATAGTGTACAATAACAACCATGGGGAGAATAATTTGCTGCCCCAATTCCAGATATCTCATAAAAATAAATGTTTTTATCCACACCCAGTGACTGGTAGAAACGTATCTTTCTACTTATACAAGGAATGACTGTGGAGAAGATAACTCAAGATGTACATCAGGGGTGTCAAACTCAAGGCCCATGGGTCAGATCTGGCCTGCAGGGCTGACCTGCAAACTGCCTTTGCTAGGGAATGGAGTCCTTCCGAGCTCCATTTTCCCTGGCAGAAGGTTGCAGAAGACCATTACAGCCAAAAATGGAGCTCAGAAGCCCATTTTCATTGGCAGAGGACTTGGGCCACCACAGGCACCCCCAACATGAGTGACATCAAGCTGGTCACACCCACCCTGGCCATGCCCACCCCGGTCTCCCAACATCAAACACAACCCTGATGTGGCCCTCAATGAAATCGAGTTTGACACCCCTGATGCACATAATTATTTTTGCTTTAAATATCACTTGTTTACACAGAGATACAGTAGCTGATCTCCATCGTCCGATGAGAATTCAAACCAAGAATTTCAACTTGGTAAGGTCTAAATTCATGCTAGCAGAGTATAATTGTTCAATACCTTTCATAGCTATTCTGAATGAACCTCACGTTGGCTTGTTAAGGAATTTTACCTACAGTAATTTTACCTAACTTTAGGAAACTTTCAGGATTGGGAGGCTGACATTCAATACTGTTTATATAGGTCTAAATTTAAAGGAAGGTTATACGAGTTATTCCTAGTGGCTTTGATTTGCTTGTCAGGAGGTTGCAAAAAGTATCACATGACCTTGGGACACAGCAACGGTCATAAGTATGAGTCAGTTGCAAGGCTTCTTCTTTTGGCTTGTTTCTTTCCATCCTGTCCTCTAAACCACCAAACCTGAGACAAGACTTTCATTGTATTTTCCACTGGCCTCGTGGTGATCTTATATGTGGTACCATCCACATATTGGTGAGGTCTGAACTGAGGGAGCATAGCAGGTTCAAGTAGATCTTAAAGGGCAGGTATGAAGCTAAAAAGTGTTTTGCAATTGCCATATTTTAAAAGAAAAATACTTTTAATACTTAGTTGCAAAAAAAATGTTCCTAACATTTGTGAAGGTAACAGTGCTTCCAACCCCTTCATTTTCTCTCTCTTGCTTGAGAAGAAGGGGCGGATGGGTGGTCCTTTAGCCTTGGAACACATTTATTTTCTTTGAGAAAGAAGAAAGACGAATGGAAGAAAATTAGCCAGTTCCCCGGTGACCTTTGGTGCTAATGAAGGGGGAAAATAGATACGTATAAGGGAAAGATTTAGCTCATTGACATGACAGTCATTGTGCTGCAGCAACCTGTTGTTCTCATTTATGCTTCACATCAGGAGTCTAATAGCCACCTCTTCCTGGAGTGAAAAATGTGTTGATCCAAGGCATTGCCTTTCATATTTACCCAACCCTGTCTGGATAATGGACACCACCACACATACCTTTGCATCTAGCTATTCTTTCCCCCAGACTATCCATTGAAGGCCACTGACTCGCAACCATCCCATGATCCAAGTCCCTGAGCGATCAGGAAAAAAAAATGGAAACTATAATCATTATGAGAGCACACTCTCAGCATTGCTTTATTGTCATAGGGGGACAAAATAGGCTGTAATGGTACACAAAACATCCCACCTCCAAAACATCTGTTCCAAACAGAATGGAATTTTCAACATTTTGCCTACCTGTAGTAGAGATGATTGCATGGATGATGGTAGTGTAATGGCAGGTTTTAAGCTCAACCTCCTGTCTTCCTTACTATCAGATCCCAATGACTGACTGGCTTTTCATACAAATTGAGAAATAATTATGTGTCGCTCCATGTGCAATCTTTAGCTCAGCAGCTATGAAGTTTCTTAATCAGAAAAAAAGGCAGACCATGATGGTAAAACTATTTTAATTAAAGAGAAAAATTTGTCCAATTTTGTTTCTGCTTCTGCTTTTAACAGAAAAAAAATGCAAATTCGATTTTAGGTTTTGGTTACTGGATTAACTTTGTTGTTAAAGAAATGGCTTGTATCTATTAGAAATGTAAAGAAAAGTTGAAGTGCAATTGCAGATTGTATTCTGCATTTTGTCTCTGCTTTTTCTTTTTATCTTGCATTGCTCTCCCCTTTCCTTCCTGTTTTTTATTTCCATTTGGACTTTATACCACAATAAACTCTCATAAAAAATGTAAAGAAAGAGGCAGACTGCATGATAGCTGGAAGCAGCAAAGGGTCCCCAGACTGTTGCCAAGATGCCTGTTTGCTGTCGACTTCATTTATCTGATAATACAAACTGAAGATTTATTTAATGATGCAAATTAAATAAAACAAAACAAAACCTGGCGTGGTCTGGCATTATATGAAGTTGTGGGAATGTTTTTGAGCTCTGCAAAGAGTTCTGGTGATTCCACATCTGGCAATGGTTACTAGCCATGGGGAGTCCCAAAGCTGCTTTTTCAGGAGGCAACTGGACTTTTCCTTTCTTTTGAAGACATTTCGCTTCTCATCTAAGAAGCTTCTTCAGATCTGACAGGATAGTGGAGAACGGAAGGATTTATATTCCTTGCAGACAGCTGGTCATTTGCATCCTTTTAGAGGGTCTTTGAAGCACTTGGAGGTTTATCAGTTGTCTCAGGGTCACCTGAGCAGTCCTGGTTCCTGCAGTCTGCAATTTTTTCCTCTGGAAACCCATTCCTACTCACACACCATTCAAAGAGTATTCATTTCAAATTATATAGCTAAAAGTCTCTAAAGGTTCTCAATCATCCCAGGTCATGGTTGTCCCAAAGGTGCTTTTTCAGGAGGCAACTGGACTTTCTGGACACCTTCAAAAGAAAAAAAAAAGGAAAGTCAAGTTTCCTCCTGAAATAGCATCTTTGGGACAACCATGACCTGGGATGACTGAGAACCTCTACAGACTTTTAGTCATAGGGAGAATGTAACCATCTCATGTTCTGAAAAGTCCAGATGTTCTGCCTGTTGGTTGCCTACTCTTGGATTATGGGTAGCATCAGAAGATAAAACAACTGGTCAAAGTGTGCAGTCTCAAATAAGATTGGTTCATCTCTACCTGCTATCTCATGGCTGAAATGTTCAGAATCAGAATAAGTTAGCTTCCTTTGTTCCACGTGTGGATGACAAGGATTTCTGCCACAAAACAACTGCAAGTTCAGGCATGTACTTAAATGTTTGCTTTTTGCTTGAGGTCCGTCCCCCCCCGCACAGACCCTGAAGTTGTCTCAGAAGCAGGTGACATGAAAGGAGGAGAAGCTGGCCACCTGCCATCCTCAATCTCAATCCATCATGAACAAATGTCAGAGTAAACAATCTGCATTGCAAAACCTTGCCTTTAGAGCTACATGTTTGCAGCACAGTTTCTCCAGGCAATTAGTAAAGGATGTCACAGAGCTTGCAAGGAGTCTGGCAAGAAGAGCAAGCAGCAACTGTCCAGAGCCATTTATCCATGCCATTTAATTCGTTTTTTTTTAAAAAAAAAACCTTAAAACAAGAGAGCAAAGAGACAAGGATGATTGCAGAGTAGCACCTAGAATGGCGCTCAGGCAAAAACAGAGAGCCTGCGAACTGAGCCTTTCACTTTTAGAAGAACATTTTGCTACTTTTGGAAAGTCAGGACTGGCAAAGAATATTCTTGCTGCTCCATCAGTCAAAGAATGAGAAGTTTCTGCGTCCAGTTTATGTGTCTGCAGGTGCTTTGTACCTCCCCAGAGATCCAAAGGTTGTTTGTGGGATTTATATCCTGGACTAAACAAATCAATATCAGTGCTTTCCATCTAGAAGTTTACAGCATTCAGGCCTGTCACCACCAGTTAAAGATGTCCATGAGGGGCATAATATGCTGCGGATCAGGATAGGGAAATGCCGTCTGCAGCTTCTTCCCCTTCATACACAAGCATCATGGGTTCGGTTACATGATAACCTTCAACAAAATCTCAGAAGCTCCAGGGCTCATTCCAACCAAAACAAAATATGCAAGATCAGCACATTGTTTGAAAGGATATTAATGTCTCTATTTTTCAGCAATTTCAGATGTTTTGACATTAATGGAAATTTCATGGCTATTTATACACTTCTTGACAGCTCAGGAATATCTGTATACTACTAAAACTCTCTTTAACCTTGAAATGAGGAAAATGATGCATCAATGGGCAACAGTTTTTTGAACCAAGATACCTTAAATAGGCTAATTTTCAGGGTGTGTACAAAATCTGCAACCCATGACTTCTGAGGGAATGAAATTTGAGAAAGTTGTGTCTGCTTCAGGGTTACTACATTGCTAGACTGCTGCTATGGTCGTGTATCTTTGTATTCAATGTTCTGTGACAGTTTCCCAGCCAGTCTCGCAATCCCTTGTTCCATCCTCCATCTAGGAATAGCCCCTTACCTACAGGAAGGGGAGAGGAGAGAAGAAGAGATTTCTGATGCTCCCTGCTAACTTCCCATAAGGAAAGTCACTCACCCACCCACTGCTTTTTTGCCCACCCATGGTAATTCTGTTTCTCTGTTTAGGTAAGGAAATATATCTGAAACAATGATCCAATGGAACATAGGTTGTCTCTCATGAATCCCAAGAGAGAAGCTTTATTCATAGTGCCCATTTTTCCAACTGTGCAAAATCTGACCTAGCAGCATTTGGAATTTTACTGAGCTGGGTACATAGAAGCACAATGCAGGATTGAATCTGCATACATAATTGTGCAGAACAAGGAGAAACAAATGAGAAGACGTAATAAGTCTACAAAGAGCCATCTACAAAGCATGCAGATTCCCCCCCTAAGGCTAATTAGCTTCATGCATAGCAGTGAGATGATGTAGAGTTTCCAGAACAGGTGAGTTGAAGAAGCTCCCAACAGAATTTTAAAAATAAATGTGTCATAAAGGTAGGCAAAATACTGCCTAGCGATGCCATTGATAGATGTTTATCCAAAAGGGCTATTCAAAAGATTGTTAGAATGGACAAGCATATTTTCTTACATACAGATAGGCCTCATTTAGCTAATACATCATCAATGACTGTTTGCAGTTATGAGGGTGATGAAAAAAATAATTTTGTGACCAATCCTTGCATTTACACTCTTTTCAGAATGTAAGCAAAAGAAAGTTGAAGTAAATTTGTAAGCACCATCATCCCAAATCACAACTAGTAAAAAAATGACAAGAAACACACTGTATATGTGAAAAAAAAACTTATAATAGAAATAAGTCAATCAGGATCCAAAATGTGCAACAGTGATGAATGCTTTAGTTATAAATGCAAAAAAAGTTCTCTTCACTATAGGTGGCAAACTGATCTTTCTAATCAAATTAACAGATTGTAGTCCAAATATTAAAGACAGCAACGTAACTATACATAGCAAAGGAATATACAAAATGCAAAACACAACACAATTTTTACACAACATCCAAGAGAATCATCATACATTTTTACATCAACTGGAAAAAAATTACTAATTCGCAATCATTCAAAAATATCAGATTAGAGTCTTTCCCAATGATTCTTGGAGGTACCAGGAACTAGATCTGGAAAAGGTACTGACAACCTCCTGATTGTCTTCGGATTCTTTGAACAAAAACTCCTTTCAACCCAACCAAATAGCAAGTGGAAACTGTAGTTCACAAAATATGGAGGACACTAATTTTGGTGATCCCCAATCTTGAATCTTTCGTGTGCAAGGTGCCTCTAATTATAGTACATTCCCAAAGAAGAAACACATTTTTAAAAAGAACTATTAAAACATGCTGCCTGGGGAATTCTGGGAATTGAAGTCTGCCCATCTTAAAAGTTACCAAGGTTGAGAAACACTGGTTTAGAGAGCTTTTTTTTTTTTTATCATACCACAGAGGGAAGTGATATAACCTGGTAGGCCCCACAAAAGAGAATATAGGACCATAGGAAAATGATGGACAAGTCCTTGTTTTTTATAATCCTCCTTTGTGTCTTAAACAGGGCTAAGAAGTAGAGCCTGATACTGATCCAAGCACATTATAAATGGAAGCGGAGAGGGACACAAAAATGTAAGACACTGTTGGAAGAAATGTCCATATGGTTCAGTTCCAAGCCAGGAGAAAGACACTAGAAACATGGAGGCTGATTGGAAAGAGCGTTTAATGGTGAACAGAACCACCAAGCACATGGTCCTGGTGCAGCTGACCACATGGAGTTGAGAGTGGGGGGGCATTTATACTTTCTCTTGGGCTATGAACTTGAGCTTCCTGTTCCTGTGCAAGGACATGTATTCTATTGGCTGTTGTCAGACTCCCATGGGGCCATGTGGGGTCATGTTTGTCTGAGCTCCCAGGTTTGGTTGAAGCTTGGAGGGTGATGATATAATGAAGAGGCTTGTGTTCCAAAAGGGTGTTGGGCAATTCCTATTGTGTCTTAATGGCTTTGTGCTGGTTTGGATCTTGAGTGCGGGCTAATCCCATCACTCTGAGGCTGAAGGTCTTTTGTCTTGTAGATAGGATGTCCCAGTCTTTCTTAATGGGCACCTAATATCTTCTGGGGGTGGGGAGCTGCTTTCTGTCTTTAAAAACATGTTTCTGTTTTAGGGAAATATAGTATTCTGCCTTTTTAAATATTTCTCAAAATATTTCATTCTTCTAGGAGGGGTGACTTTCCTCAATACCAGTGGCTGTGATTTGATTGTGCAACAAATAAGCAATCCAGTATAGACAAACAGTATTTCCAAAACATGTTTCACAGAATCATCCTTTATTCTTTCTTTCTTTTTTAAGAGTAGAATTCTTTATTGGCCAAGTGTGATTGGACACACAAGGAATTTGTCTTGGTGCAAATGCTCTTAGTGTACATAAAGAAAGGATACATTTGTCAAGAGTCAAGAATCATCAGATATAACACTTAATAATAGTCATAGGGTACAATAAGCAATCAAATCATACTAGGAAACAGTCAATATAAATCATAAGGATACAAGTGACAAAGTTACAGTCATACAGTCACAAGTGGGAGGGGATGGGTGATAAGGAATGATAAGAACATTAATAGTAATACTAGTGCAGACTTTGTAAATAGTTGGACAGTGTTGAGGGAAATATTTGTTTAGAAGAGTGATGGCATTTGGGAAAAAAATGTTCTTGTGTCTAGTTGTTCTGGTGTGCAGTGCTCTATAGAGTTGTTTTGAGGGAAGGAGTTGAAACAGTTTATGTCCGGGATGTGAGGATCTGTAAATATTTTCACAGCCCTCTTTTTGACTCATGCAGTATACAGGTCCTCGATGGAAGGCAGGTTGGTATTAATTGTTTTTTTCTGAAGTCCTAATTATCCTCTGAAGTCTGTGTCTGTCCTATTCGGTTGCAGAACCAAACCAGACAGTTATAGAGGTGCAGATGATAGACTCAATAATTCCTCTGTGGAACTGTATCAGCAGCTCCTTGGGCAGTTTGAGCTTTCTGAGTTGGCGCAGAAAGAACATTCTTTGTTGTGCTTTTTTGATGATGTTTTTGATGTTAGGTGTCCATTTTATGTCATGTAATATAGTAAAGCCTAGAAATTTTGAAGGTCTCTACTGTTGATACTGTGTTGTCTAGTATTGTAAGAGGTTGATGATGTTTATAAATACCTGTAGGCAGTTCACATTCCTACAGGTATGGAAGTATGGAGTATGGAGGTCACCAATATGTTGTGTGTGATATAAGAAAATAATTGAAAAAGATAGATATCTAAAAATTGGATCTGCTATCTAATTATGCAAAAAAAAAAAAAAAACCTGGACACTTCATGATAATAATTGCACTACAGCTGGGGTGGAGCTTTCAATTTAAAAAACAAGATATAAAAAGCCTTGTCAGCTTCTAGTGACATGCTAGGACGAAGGAGTCATGTTGGAGAAAAAATGGCCTGCCTACACAACATCGTAACTGTGGGAACTGGCAAGTGTCCCTTTGGGAGTATAACACTGAAATTTAATGGAGGGGGTAGGGGATTGAAAAGGAGCCAACTTACCAGGGGATGTATTTAAAAAATCGAAACCTGCCAAACTCTGTGTTATCACGCACAAATCTAGCATGTCACCAAAGAGCCCTTTTAAAGCCATTATCCACACAGCATTTGTTAGGGCCATGTAGCATTATGGAGCAGACAGCTTTATCGCACGACAGGGTAGCATCTTTTCCATTGTGTCTGCCAATCTCTGCCTCCAATAGATCATTTCCTCTCTCCCTTGCTTCTATGCATGCATTACCCAGCTCATCAATACCGTATTTCATCTGTCACCATTTCTGCCCTGTGGTTTCTCAGTGTGGTTGACAAATGAGAGGAAAGAGGCTGAGGTTGAATTCCAGCTTGGAATATCATAAGGTTCTTCTCAGGCTGAAGACCAGTTCCTGCCTCTGAGGCAGGATAGTTAGCACAAATGCTTCGACACAATGGTAGTCATCCTGCATTGCAGAAAATATTTCTGAGGACACCAATTATTTATGAACTCTGTTCATTCATCATTCAAACTGCGCTAGGAAAGCTTCTATGGACAGTCACTTCTATTCATGGTCCAAAGCCAAGGAAAATTGGAACTGAATTAATGTTACTGAATTGTCTCTAAAAAAAAGAAATAAATTTCACTGTGAGGGGGAAAAAGGAGTCTTACATCAGCCTAAGAGAAAATACCAAGTTGTAATGTTACTTCAAGGTTGATTCTTATGACATCCACTAGCTTTGTCTTCCACCATGCTGAGTATATGACAACACAAAAGAGGCATTCAAATTATGTCTGAGAATCTCACACATTGCCTTTGGTGGTTTCTTATTAATCAACATTGTGATCTAAATTTAAATTCTCAATTGGCCAGAACACTTAGACACATTACAAAAGGCTTTATTCTTCATGTTGTCCATAAGAACATCAGGAGGTCCAAACACATTTTTTTTTTCAGTTTTGACCATGTCGGAATAGCCAACTATGTGCATCCAGAAGTTCACAGCCATTGACAGAGAGCAATTATTTGGATTTTCCTTTTCAGATATAGAAAGCAGATTACAGGGTTATAAAAAGGGAAGCAGAATGTAAGTGGTAGCAGACCGCTACTAGGTGTAAAGGATGCTCCACCTAATGGCCAGATTCTATTGAAAACTATATTTCTTTTCAACTTCCTCTACCTGCCATGCATTGACAGTAAACCTGATTAGTTATAGACTTATTCAAACTATAGTACTTTATGTCTCCAGTTTGCACGAATGCCAAAGAATGCCGAAGAAGTTAGATTAAAAGTCCTTTCATTCAATTGAGTTTGATCTATCCAAGAATTCTAGTTAGTAACAAATTTGAAAATTAGAGTAATGAACTGAACAAGAATGATTGTGCTGCTCCTAATCTTCTACAGGCATTGAACAATATTATCCTTAGAAACCATGTAGGTAGAATGGAAAATCCATTGATCTGTTGACAATGTATTTATTTATTAAATTTGGACGCCACCCATTTCACTGTCAAGTGACTCTGTTTCATTGCTTTCCTATAAACTTGGTCCATAAATTCATTTTCAAGTTGCATTAAGGTCATGTGATAATATTTGAAATAATGAACCAATAGGTAGATTTTTGTAATTACTATGCATCTATATTTGCATAGTACCATTGGGGCCCTCTTGAAATAGATGGGAAAGATAGAAATTTTTCACAAGCATCTTAGCAAAGAATAGATATAGAAAGTCACTGATCCAAAAACCATTTTGTTTCAAGGAAGTCTTGGGGGGAAAAGCACACTATTGTTAGGTTTATAATTCTTAAGAATATTGAATAATATACTACAATATTTCTAAAACCATACATGAATTTGACATGTTTCCTGCCCTCTGTACATATTGTTTCTTTCAGTGAAAATAATTGCAAACTTCTCAGGTATGTATAAGTAAAGAAGTTCCTGCAGGTTTTGCTCAGCTGTTTCTTTAAACCATTGAGGAAGCGCTGTCTGAAGACATTTCCATGATCATGTGGTCAGCATGACATCACATCGCAGCAGAAAGTGTGAAGAAAAACATGGAATGTTGTTACCTTCCCACCAAAGTGGTACCTATTTATCTACTTGCATTTACATCCTTTCAAACTGATAGGTTAGCAGGAGCCGGGGCGAGTGACAGAAGCTCACTCCATCACATGCTGATCGGACTCAAATTGCTGGAGTATAGATCTTATCTAGAGTCTTTTAAGCCACTATGCCTCCAGACTTTAAAACTGTTTGATGCCACCTGGAATTCCTCTGATTGAGATGAACCAGGTTTTCATGGAAGCAACACACCCGATTAGAAAAATTATCATTACAAAATGAGACAAAACTGGTATATATAAAATTGGGCACCCAGTTTCTTATTTTCAACCACTCTCCTTTCTTCAGGAAAGAAATGAAATGAAATAAACCTTCCTTTACTCCAATTTTAATATTTTTTGTGAGGGGGAGGGTCACCATAACTGCATATAATGCTGCAGCTCATGTTCAAAAGTCTAATTACATAGTGATGTATTTTGGGCACAGTTCAAGGCAAGATGCTCATGCCAACTTTTAATTACCGAAATAATTTCAAAGCAAGGCTGATACTGGATCTGTCAAATATTGGCATTTCAGTTAATAGCCTGTCCAAATTTTAAAAAAATAATTGTTTGCAATTATTGATTTCTACTGAACATAGAAAAGCATTGCAAATTTCTAGATCTCTTTTGATAAGGAAGGCACCTCTTCATCATTTTTCCCCAAGGAACAAGATAATTCAGCAAGGTTATTTTCTTCAAATTTAGAGCTGCATCTAAGGCTCATAAAAATGCCAACAATGATGTGAAAAGGTGAAAACCAAACGTCTATTTCAGTTCAGTTACTAGCAATAGCACTTAGACTTATATCCCGCTTCACAGTGCTTTTACAGCCCTCTCTAAGCAGTTTACAGAGTCAGCATATTGTCCCCAACAATCTGTATCCGTATTTTACCCACCTCAGAAGGATGGAAGGCTAAGTCAACCTTGAGCCTGATTCGAATTGCCAAATTGCAGGCAGCCGGCAGTCAGCAGAAGTAGCCTGCAGTACTGCATTCTAACCACCACGTCCCTTAATCACCTGTCCCATCTTTACTGTGTCCCCACATCTAGAACAAAGCAAAAACAAAAACAAACACTGAAAAATAGATTTAGTTATATTCATTTTACTGAATGACTTACTGCTGGAATCCAAACCCGCACAGAAAATCTGCTAGATTCTAAATCTAGATGATTAATATAAATATATTTTCCAAGATAAATTTCCTATTTTAAATAGCACCAATTCAAAACTAGAGAAAGATCTTCCCAACTGGCAAAGTGTTATTAAGAAATTTATAGGGATTCCGGAAAAAAATATGTTCAAAATTTTGCAAGACTCCAAAAAGAGAAATGCATTAGCTTTTCCTAATGTTAGATACTACTAAAAAGCAAACTGTATATCAAATAGAATGGATAAAATTGCCTAATAGCAGAGTATCAATTGCAAAAGGAGCAGATTTAGCCAGTGGATTTTATAGATATTTATAGTATAAAGAAACAAAAGAAGACAAGAATCTGGAAGTATGTGAAAGTATAAGAAACGATTTATTAAAAATTTGGAATCCTTTGAAAGGTAAGATAAGTCCAGCAATTTCATCACTAACATCACTCACAGATTCTTCTCTGTTCGAGAATAATTATAATAAAAAACATCTAATCCCATATGCCAACATGATACATTTGGGCTCAAGAAATAGACTAAAGCATAAATTGCTTAATAAAGACAGGAATCTACCCTAGTTAATCTATCTGCAAATAACTGGAAAAATCAAAAGCAATCTCCAGAGAAAAATGATAAAATTTGAAACCAAGATCATTTATTAGTATAAATCTTACTAAAGTATGGCACAGAGAAATCAAAGTCAAAAAACTGATTTATAAATAGATGCATAACTTCAAAGAATAAGTGTGGGGGGGAAAGAAATAAAATTTACAGCAAACCATAATCTGAAGGAAAATTGGTTCAAAATACTGTAAAGATGGAATATGATCCTGACCATGATTGTCAAAAGAAGGATAAATCATACAACAATAAATTTTGGAAATGTCATAATAAAGAAGCGAGGAGGAGCCTTTTTGTCAGTTGGCAATAAAATCATTTTTAAAAAGAACTAGTCCCCAAGTTTTTTAGATCAATAATGAGAAAGATCATCGCATGTGTTGGAAGAAATGTCCATCTGGGCTCAACTTCAAGTGGGAAGAAAGACATTGGAAACATGGAGACTGCTTGGAAGGATGGTTTAATGGTGGACAGGACCACAGGGGGTTTGAAATCCTGGGCAAAATGGAACACCTGGGTGAGAGAGGGAAAGAGATTTTACCCTCTGTTGGGCTTTGAACTTGCTTCCTGTTCCTGTGGCAAGAAATGTATTCTGAGTAGTGGTCAGACTCCCATGGGGCCATTCAGGGGTAACTTTGCAGGTTGTCTTGAATCCCAGGGTGGGTTGAATCTTTCTGGGTGGTATAATGCCCCCAGGTGATTTCGCAATGTAGTGAGCCCTGCTGTTAAGATGGGTATGGGGCTAATTCTACCATGTCCTGAGGGCCATGTTTTAATCCCATCACCCAGGAGCTGAAAGGGAGGGGGGCAAGGAGCTGGAGGGGGCTGCTTTGTCTTTAAAAACATGTTTCTCCTTTTTTCACGCAGGGAAATATAATATTCTGCCTTTTTAAAATTTCTTGGGAATATATAATTCTTCTAGGAGAGGGGCGGGTGCTAATTTTCTATACATGCTACACAGGTGTCCCATAAAGGGCAGGGAAAAACAAAGTACACTAAAATATAATCTTTGATCAACCAACACAAATGCTTGCTTAATTCTGAATTACATATTCAATCATTACATAGGAATACAAAGTTCTATATATCCTGCACCCAACAGAAGGACATCAGATACCACCATCCAAGTCCTCCTCATCAATCTTGCCATAAAACCACTCGCATTACAATTGGTTTTTGTTCCCTGTTTTGATACTGTTTTGAACACCACTGGAACCAAGAGAAACATTAGGAGAAATGTCCTAACAGCTAAGATTATCCTGTCCAGGATATTGATTGCATTGTCCTTCATCACAATGACCTCTATTTCCAACCGTATAATAATATTCTAATAATACCAACATGATAGGGCATTGTGTGAGTTTTCTCCTCCTGCTCTACTTTATAGAATGCTATTTAAGAAAGCAAGACAATATAATTATATCCCATCGTCTGTTATCGTGGAAGACTAAGCCGCCTTAATTTAAAAAACTTCATCTATTATCAAATGTTCATCTCAAAACTAGCTGATTTTATTTCCCGTCTAAGGATTCTTGGGGTGGGTGGGGTGGGGTGTAACACAGTTGTGATGTTTTCAGATTTAATGATTGGAGAAACTATGACTCTTTAGGAAATCAAACTGGCCTGCTGTTTTCGGGAGAAAGATTTCACGTTACTGACTATATAGTTGCAAGTTCCATATTTCTTCCCATTGCATCCTGATAGGCTTCCCATGTTCTTGTTCCTGACTTTGCTTGCTGTTCATAAAGAAACCCCATGAAGAGGGAGGAAAACAGCGAGAACAATGATATCCTGTTGAGACTTATTGCCTAGGTCTCCAAAACAAAGTGTGGGTTGTGTTGCAATCTTCACAGGAGGAGTTCGGAGTTGTGCACTGAAGGAAACAAATGAATCACTGCAGGTTGGTGCATACCAATGTTTCTCCCCTTAAAAAAACCCTTCAGTTTCAAAATATACGTTTCCCCCCCACCTATTCCCTGCCTCCCGAGTCCCAGCAAGTTCTGGCTGGACAACAACAGGAATTTTCTGACTATAAGCTATCAGCTGGCCGAACAAAAGGTGATGAGCTTTCAAAAAGAGACAAGATGGTCATCTTTATAAGTGCTCTAGTGGATCTTGTATTGATTGGGGGATTGGATTAGATGACTAGGAGTATCTTTTCCACCTACACAAAGGCCGCTGCAGGGGAGGGGGACTAAAAGAGTCAAAATGGTGACCCCAGAATTGAAACCTGCACTTTTTTTGCATGTATGATACACAATGCAAAACTGGGGCTTCAACCTCATGGTTGCAGTTGCCATTTTGAGTCCCGCCCTGCCCCAGGACTTACCTGCATTCACCCACCTAGCCCTGAGCCTTCAACACTAATGAGAAGTGTTGCGAATGAATGATCTTTGGTCCTGTGCCTGGAACCAATTGCTACCAATTTCTGTCTTCAGATTCTTCTTTAATACGCTGAATCAGATTTATTAATACACACTTAACTTTCTGTTTCCCTTGAGGCTTGGACCAGTTCTTTCAGACAGAATTCCTTCCAACTGGCATATTTCCAAATCAGATATTTCCAGATACTACCAATCCAATCAACTAAATTGCCACTGTTTGGTATGTGTGTGAGAGAGAGGAGAGAGGAGAGGAGAGGAGAGGAGAGGGGAGGGGAGAGAGAGAGAGAGAGAGAGAGAGAGAGAGATCACAGATCAATAAAGTCATACCAAGAATCCTATTAAACATTCAAGAAAGTGTGACAAGATACCTATAGGTAGTGGTGATGTTTGCATATTATGCAAAATTGGAGCTTTATTCAATCTGTTTCATCAGGAATAAGACCAAATTGACTGGTTTTATCCCTCTGTGATCAACTTATTACTCCATCTCCACTCCACTCCCCTCTTCTCCTCTCATCTCTCCGCTGCATGATTAGGAGAACTTTTCAAATCTGTTGCTGTCAGCCTTCTTGAAATCCGGATTGTCACTGAGTCTAAATTTATATTAGATTCTTCCCTCCCATTATGATCAATTTTAAAGCAAGCTGAGTTCAAATGAAAGATAAATCATTAAACTGGTTTGATTCATAATTAACCAATAATTCAATGTTCAGATGCAACAAAAAGTTTCCTGTAAAGGGGAATAGCAAGCTCAGGCTTTCAAACTCCCAGCTGCAGGAAGAAATATAAAATTTGAGCTCATTCCAACTCATAATATTCCCATTATGCTAAACCACGGCTCAGTATAATCTGTGAACAGGCCACTGCAACATACGTAATCCCTGATGATAAAATAGGTATTAGAACTTTTATAATAATTAATTTTGCTCTCCTCCACCCTATAATTCAAGAGTATCATGATCATTCAAATTAAGGGATTCCTGGAAACCACATGGTTGAATGCATCTTAGTCCTCTTGTCTAAGGAAGTTTTATATATACATATATAATATTTATAGGTATTTATATGTTAGGATGTAAGTATATACATATATGTGTGTAGATATACATATGTATGTGTGTGTGTTATGTAGGTGTATACTTCTGAGAGCAGACAACAGAATTTCATTTTTAAATGCGTGCCAGAGTGCCCACAGGAAAAAAAATGTCAATAAAGGTTATCTTATCTCATAAAAGCATGTACAATATGCCTTTTAGTGCAGCTCAGAGAATATTGTTGATTGCCATGCGAATGGCTGAAACCTCAAAAAGTTAAAATCCAATTAGGGCACTTTTACTGATAATCTTTTCCCAAATTGGAACGTTCTCTCTCTTTTTTTTGCCCAATTAAGCAATATGTTTGTCCAATTTTATGCTCAAGTTAACAAGCAAATAAACAGAGGTATTCAAGGCTGTCCTTTAATGAGAGCTGGCTGGCCAACTGCCACTGCCACAATTGCAAGAGTGTTCTCTTCCTTTCACTTTATGTTCAAGTTGTTTTTACTACTGGCTCTCCTCTGAATCTGAAGAACCCAGCCCTGAGTCTGGCTAACAGCCAGGAGGTTGAGTCAGTCTGAATACCCTTCCCCCCCACCCTCCCACCCCTTTTTGGGTTGGGCGAGGCTCAATAAGAGAGAAGAGTTGCTTGGAATTGAAACACAACAACCGCACCTGCCCGTGAGGATTATTTCAAAAAGCAGGGAGCAGAAAGAGCAAGCCTTGATAGCTTGAAAGCAAACTTTGTCCATTAGGCTGGAAATAGCTTGGTCTCAAGAAAGACATCGTGACAAAGCCGTATGCAGTAGAAGAAGATGCTGACTGTGTAAATAACAAAAGGGGCATCAGTTACATATCACTCTCTTTCACTCAGTGGCAAGGCTTTCTCTAGAGTTGTCCTGGAATGATTTAAAGGAGTTTGCCACTTGGCACTTTCTAAAGTTTACCGGGGGGGGGGGGAATTCCCCCCTTCAAAACAATGAAGAATATGCAGTCTAATACACTCTACGTGGGGCTCCCCTTGAAGGCCACTCAGAAATTAAAACTAGTCCACATGAATTGGGAGTCCTAGGATTCCCCATTGTTGGAAGGAAAATCCAGCCGGGTTCCAAGCTGGGAGAAAGGCGCCGGAAATGAAGGCGGATTGGAAAGAAGGATTCTGTTTATAGGTGAGCAGAATCACTGACAGCATGGGGTTCTGGGGCAGCTGACAAATTGGTTTGATGAGCATATGGATTTTTACAGGTTTCTGTGACCTTGAAGTTTGAACTGTTCTTGGAATTGTGCAAGGAAGGGGCTTTAGTGTCTCTTGCTATTTCAATGGTGGTGGGTTAATGCTATGATAGCCTAAAAGTCCCTTCCTGTCCTTCTTAATCCTATCATCCGGAGCTGAAGTTGTTTTGTTTGTGAACAGATTGGCCCAGTCTTTCTTAATGGGCTCAAAATATCCCTCTCTAAAGACTTTAGGCATCTGCTGGAGGCTATTTTACTATGCAGGAAACTGGGGCCGCTTGCTGCTTTTAAGATCGTGTTTCTCCATTTCTCCTTTGGGAAAATACAATATTCTGCCTCTTTTATTATTCCCCAAAGTATTTCATTCTCTTGGAGGGTGTGTGTGTGTGTGTGTGTGTGTGTGTGTGATTAGTTCTTATACCATGTACCATCAGCGTTGCGTGAGCTGCACTGGCTTCCAGTATCTGGTGCAATTCAAGGTGCTGGTCATTACTTTTAAAGCCCCACACGGCACAGGTCCAGGCTATCTGTGGGAGTTCCTTTCCCTAATCCTGGCACAGCTGATCATAGGAACAGCTGATCGTCAAGAGAGGGAAAAGAAGAAGAAATACCTTAAGGAGTGACTGGGCAGGGAATAATGTGCACAATATTGCGCATGCACAATAAGGACTGACTGGGCGAGGAGGGACGGAACGGGCAGTGAGGGGCGGGGCCAGCCAGGGGCACAATTTGCCAGTTCTCCGAACTGCGCAGAATCATAACAACCAGTTCTACAGAACCGGTCCGAACTGGTAGAATCCCATCCCTGCATCAGGTCAGATAGGGTGGGCCTGCTCCTAGTCTCTTCCTTTAAATATTGCCATTTGATAGGAGCTAGGAAGCCTGCCTTTTCCATGGCAGCCTGTGCCCTATAGAACACTCTGACCCTTCAAATTCAGCAGGCCTCCTCACTCCTATTCTTCCATAAAGCTTTGAAGATCTGGGTTTTCCTCCAAGGCCTGGGATAAGGTTGGATAATTGCCCTTTAGAAGTTGACTTAGCTCCAGGTCCTTGTTATTTTTGATGTTTTCATCTGTTTATTTTTATAGCTTTAATATAATTTCTCATGTTCTTTTTAACTTTTGGTGGTACCTGGTCAGATATATTGAAATTTGAAAGGTTGAAAGGTATGAAAATATCACTCAACCAATAAATGTATTTAGCTAAAAGGCATCTCAAAAAGATATTCAAAAATCTCACCCATGGTTTGCTTTATTTGGTGGATTATGTAGCTGGTATAATTTACACATCGTTTTCACAATTCCAACAGATGTCAAACCACAGTTACTTTTCTCTTACAGTCCTCTTGGTGAGAAATGGATGTGTTTCAAGTTGCTCTTATGAAGAACAATGTATGAGTTTAGACATGAAATGAGAAATATAACGAATGCCTGCCAATAGACAGGTACGGGGTTCAATGGCAACTTCAATGGCCTCATTTTTTTGCATTTTATTTCCTTGAAAACTGGAACAGGAAATGTAGAAAGACATCTTTCCTTTTCTGAGTATGCTTAACATATCAGTAATGTATAGAAACATGCTATGATAGACATAATGTCAAAGGATCGCATTCAATTTATTCAATTCTAAAAAAAAAAAGTAGTCATCTTCTATCAGATCTCCACACTCTGTACTTTGTACAAAGTGAGTTGTAGGTGAAAGAGGGCTCTTTCTTTTAACCAGAGTGATATCTGTCAATTTTTGTTCCAGCTTTTTAGGCTGACACCAACACTTGAAATTATTCTTGGAAACCTTTTAAACACTAATGCTAGCATTATGTGAGACTGCTGACTATCACCTGCCAGAATGAAAGCTGCAACATCCTATACCAACTCTGAGCAGTCCTCAGAGGCATTCTTATGTAAATCACATTGCCTATTCAAGGGAGGACGGGATGATCACTTGGGCAAATACCCCCAGATCTTCATGTTCCAGGAAGCGTCACAATTGGTGCACCTTTCAGAGGAGGGCAAAGACCCAGTGGGGCCTCCTGTCATGCCCCCGTTGGAGTCTGAATCTGAGAGGGAAGACGAACAGCTGACACACAGCAGGAGAAGGGCTCCGTTGGCTGTGGAGGAAACTGGGGAAGGGCAAAATCAGGCTGGGCAGAGCAGGAGAGAGGTAGAACAAGGGAGAAAGGGTTCAGATGAAGACCAAGGCCCACCCCATCCTCATTCTAGGGCATGCAGGAAAGAATGCAGAAGAGAGCAACATGGGTGGCATGGCTTACAAGGAAGGAATGGCGCTCGATTCCCTTCACAAGGCACACTGGGGGTGGAGTTTAAAGACGAGGCAGTTGGGAGGGGCATTTTCCAGGAACAAATGCTGAATTCATCCAGTATTGAGAGCTGTGGCCTGCATTCCCAGCATCCCTAATAATTGTTTGAATTATTGCCATGCTTCTGTGTGCTTATCTTGCCTTGCTGGAATTATTGTCGTGATTCTTCTTTGACTCATTATCTTGCCCTGATGGAGTGATTGATTACAGTCAGTCTGCTTACAGCATTTGGACTGGCGTATCTGCAGCCAGAGGCTGCTGCAGGTTCGTGGGAGAGTTTTTCTCCAGGCCAGAGAGCAAACGGGACATTGGGGGGCAAATTGGAGCAAATAAAGGGACTCATATCTGTTCTCTGGCTGTGTTACCTTCATGCCATGCCCCAGGTCATCACACATCTACTTGCCTGTCTAACAGCAGAAATGTCCTTGGGCAGACCCTCTGTCACAGATCTGCTCCTCCCTATCCAGAATTATCATGAAATATGGTAGTAAGATGATTGATTGACTGATGGTTTCTGAGCAAACAACACCTCTAACAGAGATTCAGTATAACTGATTATTGAGGTTTAGAAAGGAAGACATAGCCTTGACACACTGATAAATCACATGTCCTCCAATCTTAGGTCACCAACATATCAGAGATAACGAAGAGACATAAAGTATGGTTGTGCACTGGATAAACTAGGACAAGTGCATTACTGCATGAAGACCATGAACCCCCAAACTCCTCCATAACCTACAGCATGGCCTGGAAGTAAAAACCTCTGAGCCTCTGCATTCTTCCCCCAGCCCCCAAATGAACACCAGAAATTCAAGAAAGTACACTGCCGCACAGTAAGACGGACATTTCATGGGAAGGATTTCTAAGTTATCTCACTGGCCCAATGTTAAAGAATGGCTGTAGAAAAATGGCAACCATGCTGATGAGGAGGAATGATCTGGCTTGCTTTAATCCTGGGTATATACAGGAGTGGGACTCCACCAGTTCGGACCTTTCTATAGAACCGGTTGTTACAATTCTACGCAGTTTGGAGAAATGGCAAATTGTGCCCCTGGCTGGTCCTGCCCCTCTCTGCCCACCCCTCCCCTCCCCGCCCAGTCAGTCCTTATCACGCATGTGCAACATCACACGCATGCCCAACATTGCTGACTGCATTCTTCCCTGCACAGTCACTCCTTAAGGTATTTCTTTTCCTTGCTGCCTTACTGCTTCACCTAGGAGGTTTCCCTGAGGCCCAGGAGGCAAAAGGAGGCACATTTGTAGTTTTTCAAATGATATTGATCCATCAACTCCCAGCATTCTTATTGACTTTGCAATAAGGGAAGCCACCCCGACCCCTAGAAGAATGAAATATTTTGAGAAATATTGTAAAAGGCAGAATATTATATTTCCCCTAAAAGAGAAATGGAAATCTTAAGGGAGACAGAAACTCAGCCCGAGCTTCCTGCCCCCAGCAGATATTTGGTGCCCGTTAAGAAGGGCTGGGACCAGCCTATCTACAAGACAAAAGACCTTCAGCTCCAGGGTGATGGGATTAAGGCATAACCTTCCAGGACATAATAGGATTATCTAGCAGCAGAGCTCACTACATGGCGCAATCACCTGGGGACATTGCATCACTCTCCAGGCTTCAACCAAACTTGATTCAGACAAACACAAACCCACATGGGAGGTCTGACTACAGCCAATAGAATACATTTCTTGCACAGGAACAGGAAGCTCAAGGACAAAACCCAAGAGAGGGTATAAATACCTCTCTCTCTCTCAACTCCATGGGGTCAGCTGCACCAGGACCATGTGCTTGATGCTTCTGCTTCATTAAACCATCTTTCCAATCAGCCTCCATGTTTCCAGTATCTTTCTCTACCCTGGGAACTGAACCAGATGGAGATTTCTTCCAACAATAGTTTGGGGGGGGGCTCTTGAGATTTGAGGTTCAGCAACATCTGGAGGTCCCCGCCTTATATCCCATGAAGAAACCACAGCTGCTGAGATTCCAAGCAGTTCTAAATCCAGAAGGAAAACTTGCAACGTTCATTTACAAGACAAGATCGAAGTGTCAAACCAGCTCAAAATGTCAGACTAAACTTTAAGGTTACTTGCTTCAAAGATAATGAATGGCTTCTCACTTGAAACATTTGTGAATGAAATCCTATGCTTGGGGCATTCTGGAGAGAAAGAGTATAATCCTCCCCCTTTAAAAAATAAATAAATAAGGTAATGATTCCTGTGACTTGGAGGCTGGCTGAGCTGATGCTCTTTTATTGCCTGCTGAGTACTTCTCAGCAAGCAGCACACTCAGAATATAATAGTCCTGATGAATGTCTGAATTGGATGGCTAAGCCAGCATGGGCCTCATTACACTGACTGGATGCATTTCCACCATTCATCAAATCTTCCTGAGCTCACTGGAGATGGGGGGGGGGCGGGAAAGGCGGGGTTCCTCCATTGAACAGGTGTTTTCATGGACACTCCCCATACATCAGAACCAAGGCCTGGACAGCACAGAAGTGCTGTGATGTGTGATGAGGCAATCTGATCATGGTTTCTAAAGCAACTTCTGGGTCCAAGCATTTGAGAGACCGATGCTGAAGTAAAACATTACCATGCTCTTTAATGACAGAATTTTAGAAACTAAACCGATTAGTTCAGATCGTCTTCATGTTCAGTGATAATTATAGAACTCCTTGCTGATCCCGGCTATAACAGGAAAGGTTATGTCTTAGTTTTGGAATTTCAGGAACACAGTCCTGAGAAGTAACCAATATGGCCAGTGAGAAGCGTGTTGAAGGATCACATCTCTTTATCTCTTTATCTATCAGGTTTATATCCCAACTTTCCTTCAGGAGCTCAAGCAGCCATACAGCTCTTCACCACAATTTCTCCCTCCACATCAACATTGCTGTGAGAAAGGTGGGGTCACTGACCCTAAGTCACCAGTGGTGGTATTCAAATTTTTTAATAATTTGGGCATGGCTTGGGGGGCATGGTATGGCTTGGGGGGTGTGGTGTGGCTTGGGGGACATGGCTTGGTGGATGTGGCAGGGAAAGGATACTGTAAAATCCCCATTCCCTCCCCATCCCACTAACCTGCTTTCCAGCTCCATTTTCCTGTTCAGGGCAACAAAAGAAGTCCCTGCCAATCAGCTGGGACTCGGGAGGCAGAGAATAGATGGGGTTGGGGCCAGTCAGAGGTGGTATTAACTGGTTCTCCAAACTACTCAAAATGTCCACTATCAGTTCTCCAGAACCTGTCAGAACTGGCTGAATGCCCTCTCTGTAAGTCACCCAACCAGCTTTCATGGCTAATGTCTCTATGTTTCTCCAGTCCGACACTTTAATTAGTGCCTCTCTATAGCATGTTAAGGATTGAATTCTCAAGCACCCTCGTGTATATTTTTAAACTTTCAACCTTTAGTTCTTTGGTTAAACTGGGAAACATCTGATTTTCTTTGAACTCTTATGTGCTTAAATTGAGTCACCAACAGCTGGTCATCAAATTTGAATAGAGGTATTTCATAAATGTTTAGAGTCCGTTTGTTATTCGTTACTTTATCGTCTCTTGTTTATTTACATAGGTAGAGAGAAATAATAGTAATAAAACAAAAATGGATATTAATAACAATATAGTAATATATTAATAAGAACACAATATAGTAATAAGAATACAATTATTTCCAGTGTTGATATGATTTCTGTGTATGTTTTCCATATTATCACTCTGGTGTTATTTTTTTTCTCTTCCAATTCAATGGGCTTATCATTATCACAGAAAAGAAAGTACTTCAGGCTTAGAACTTATAATCAATAAAGATTTCTGCTTTGCAAGTCTTAATTAGAATGTTCCAAGCAGCTGGAACAAAACAATTCTACCTATGCAACACATACGCAGAGCTCAAAAATACCTGAAGGGTTCCTCCCTCCCCCCATATATCTGGTTATGGTGCATTCAATGCAATAGCCAGAGGCATCTGTTGGCTCTATGAATTATTTGGGCTTTTAAAACATATTGTGACTTTGATGTAGATGAAACGGTGGGGCAATACAATTACTCTAAACATGAGGCTTAGAATTCATAGGTATCTCTGCTATTTTTCTGTTTAGTAACAGATAACAGATAATTGTAGGTCATCTAGTCCAACCCACTGCCCAAGCAGAAGACCCTATATCATTTCTGACAGATGGCAGTCCAATCTCTTCTTGAAAGTCTCAAGTGAAGGTGCTCCCACAACTTCTGAAGGCAAGCTGTTCCATTGGTTGATTGTTCTTACTGTCAGAAAGTTTCTCCTTATTTCCAAGTTAAATCTCCTCTTGTTCAGTTTCCATCCATTATTCCTTGTGTGGCCTTCGGGTGCTTTAGAAAATAGCTTGACCTCTTCCTCTCTGTGGCAGCCCTTCAAATATTGGAAGACCGCTATCATGTCTCCCCTGGTCCTTCTCTTCACTAGATTAGCCGTGCCCAGTTCCTGTAATATTCTGCTTTCATATTTTGCTATTCTTCTCCTTATTACTTTCTATACCATAACATATATCTCTTGGTTCATTGCTTTTCACTGTTTTTAGCTCCCCAGCAAACCAAGCTCTTTAATCAACTGTACAAAGGAAAGACAGATTGGGAATTATGGTGTCAACAGATTATTCAACAGATCAGCCAGGGCTTCAACAGTCTTGTCAACAGACAAGATGGGAGATACCCCAAGTACATTTAGAGAGCCATCTGGAACCACTAAGACACATATATTGTATGTGAACCATGATCCTCTTGACACTTCAAGGCTTAACTTGACTCTTCAGCTACCCTTGAGAGGTGTCTCACAAACATAGCTTAGCTGTTTCAGATTTTTTATTATGGATAAAAATGAAGCCATATAAACCAGATGACTCCCGTTGCCAGTGATAGTGTACAAATGAATGATGGGAATGGAATGGAATAGAATAGAGTAGAGTAGAGTAGAATAGAATAGAATAGAATAGAATAGAATAGAATAGAATAGAATAGAATAGAATAGAATAGAATAGAATAAACAGAGTTGGAAGGGACCTTGGAGATCTTCTAGTCCAACCCCCTGCTTAGGCAGGAAATCCTACACCATTTCAGACAAATGGTTATCCAATCTCTTCTTAAAAACTTCCAGTGTTGCAGCTTTTACAACTACTGGAGGCAAGTTGTTCCACTGATTAATTGTTCTACCTGTCAGGAAATTTCTCCTTAGTTCAGGAACTGGATAGTAAATTCATTGTTTTTTTTCCCTTCTGCCTTTCCCATGAACAAAAGGAATCTTGATGTGGTGCTCAGTGGCCTTGAAGTCAAGTAGTTGATGTTTTTTTTTCATAACCACCATTTTTGGATTGAGAACTATTGCTCCCAATTCAACCATCACATGAGCCATCAATCTTTAGCATTTATTGTTCTTCATTCACTTTTTAAAAATAAGACCTATTCTCCAAAGCATTCTTATACGGAGGTATCTCATAATCTATTGTACTATCAAAGGATATATTTTCCAATAACCACATGCTACAGTCAATAATGTCAGAGAGCAGTTAAATGTGTACAGTAGAATATTTGACGTTGCCCCTATGCATTCTATCTCAACCGAAGAGCCTCAAATCAAGTAAATACTTATTAATATGCTAATACCACATAACAATTTTTATTTCCTTCAGTCACAATATAGTTTTGGCTCAGAACTTGATGACAGCTTGTTAATCTATATCGATACATTATTTTAAGAAATGACTTTGTAGTCACTTGAGAACACAACAAAAATGCCACTTTTATCAAGGACATCTGCACATGGGGTTAAAAAGATCATGGTTATAACCACTCACTCAAAGCCTCATTCCTTTTGATGTACATTTCACACATGTAGGAGGGGGGCTTCAGTCATATGGTTGTGCCTGCCATATTGACTTCTTTTATTCTTCCTGCAGATGCCTCTGCTTTTTATCATAATTGATTTGCTTTTGTTCTGATATATTACTTATTTCCCTACTTTGTTTGCTGAATTGTTTGCTTAAAACATTTATATAGCCACCCATCTTATTACAAATGTTGGGTAGCTTCCCATCAAAAAAGTTATGTTGCTTGTATGCTCAGGGCTTCTCCTTTACTGTATGTTTTTTTTAATTTCCAATTACCTTTTCATTTATTTTCAAAACAACTTTCCTTATGTGAAGCCAGAATCTGAAAATAAAATTTAACACAGCACAGTAGTTGAACAAATTGGTTCAGTTGAGATCGGCTTATGAGGTATTTATTGGGATAGATTGTAGGGGTGCTACTGAAATATAATTTTATCATATTTTATTTATCTATATATTAAATTATTGTATTTTATTCCAATTTTACTTTAAATCGTATTTTATTCCAATTTTACTTTAAATCGTATTTTATTCCAATTTCATTTTAAATTGTACTTTATCCAATTCCTTTTTAAACTGTTTTTATCAGATTTTAGTAATAATTTTGTCCCTGGAAGTCTGCACTTTGATATGGCCCAAAGGCTAATCAATAAAGTAAATGAACTAACCTTTTTATTTATTTTCTCAAAAAGAAATCGTCCTCATTCACAAAGCTGGTGATGGGGACATCTTCATTCTGAATACTTTGCTCTTAGGTCAGCTTGACATTTGATTCTGAACTTGATTCACTATAAAAATTAAGTCAAAGTCTTCCATTGAGACATCCAGGTATTTTAAGAAAATTTCCCAATTTAGCAGAACAACAGAGTTGGAAGGGACTTTGGAGGTCTTCTAGTCCAACCCCCTGCTAATGTAGGAAACCCTATAACATTTCAGACAAATGGTTGTCCAATCTCTTCTTAAAAACTTCCAGTGTTGGAGCATTCACAACTTCTGGAGGCAAGTTGTTCCACTGACTAATTGTTCTTCTTTAGTTCTAAGTTGCTTCTCTCCTTGATTCGTTTCCACCCACTGCTTCTTGTCCTGCCCTCAGGTGCTTTGGAGAATAGCTGGACTCTCACTTCTTTGTGTCAGCCCCTGAGATATTGGAACACTGTTATCATGTCTCCCCCAGTCCTTCTTTTCATTAAGCTAGACATATCCAATTCCAACAACCGTTCTTTATATGATTTAGCCTCCAGTCCCCTAATGACCTTTGTCGCTCTTCTCTGCACACTTTCTAATCTCAACATCTTTTTTAAATTGTGGCAATCAAAATTGGATGCTGTATTCAAAATGTGGCATTATCAAGGCATTATAAAATGGTATTAAGACTTCACATGATCTTAATAATTCAGCCTAGAACTGTGCTGGTTGTTGATGTTGTTGGGTTTTTCTTGTCAGCTAAAGCATAATGCTGGCTCATATTTAAGTGATGTAAGGAACTGTACATTTTTGAGAGTTTATTTCTTACTCAAGGGAACTCTGTTTTACAAGAATAATGGCATTTCTAGAATTCAAAACATCCCAGTCAATAACAGTGAACGATATATGTTGTTGGACAGATTCACATTTTGTGTTAACATTTCAATCATTCAGAGACTGGGTAGCACTTACTCTAAATTTCTCAGTAGGATAAATGTCTCCATTAATTATTCTGCTGGTCACACAGTTTGCTGATACTCTTTGTCTTGTGCAGCTGCATTTCCAACTTGATGACCATTTTAAAGGAGAGGATTCTATTTCGCAGAGATTCAATTTGGAATTAAAAGTAGCAAAGCTCTCCTTTTTTAGCAGTGAAAACTGGAAGCTCAAAAATAAACCTATTACTTATTACCTGTTGCCTTTGAAGGCTGATTAGCCTTCAACTCTTCTACTTAGCCACGTAACAAAGCAACAGAACAGCAGCACTCTAATTGCCTCATGATGACTACAAGACATGAATTGCATTTATTTCTATTAGATTGAGACTGTGACTTAATTGACCATTAAATTCTTCTCCAATTTGATCTCTTTATCTATAAAGCACTCTTGAGGTACAATTTCCTTCTCTGAACTACTTACGTGCATTCATCCATCTGATACCACAGACAATACTGCTACCGTTCGAAAAGACCTCGACTATGTATCAGAATGGTCAAACAAATGGCAACTTCAAATCTCAACAAATAAATGCTCTGTCTTACATATTGGCAGAAAAAAATCAGAAAATAAAATACAAGCTGAATAGTCAAGACTGAAATTGTCTGAAATGGTAAATATAGGGTTTCCTGCTTGAACAGGGAGTTGGACTAGAAGACCTCCAAGGTCCCTTCCAACTTTGCTATTCTGTTAAAAAGCTTCAGATTTGGTGGATTGGGTATT
>NW_020769311.1:4243043-4277211 GCF_900518735.1 Pseudonaja textilis
TAAGGTCCCTGGTGCCCTTTTTCTCAAGAATCCTTGATTTTACCTCATATGCCCATTGGTTTTTCTCTCCTGCCAATGCTGATTTCAAAGTGCAGAGCACTGCAAACTCATAAGATTAAAAGGCACCTAGAGAAATTGCCAAAGGAAGATATCCAAGGTTTTTAATAAAAGATTCAGATCTGAACCCCAAATGAATCTGATTTCAATCTATCTGAGAATGCTGAAATGTCAAAACAATTTAAGCAAATGTAGCCAACAAAAAGTAGTTCTCCCGAAGTGGTGTGAAGCAGTGGTGGGATTCAGCCAGTTCACACCACTTCGGGAAAACCGGTTGTTAAGTTTCTGAGCAGTTTGGTGAATTGGTTGTTGGAAGAAATCATTAGGGCAGAGAACTGGTTGTTAAATTATTTGAATCCCATCACTGCAGGTAAGTAGACATTTCATATCTTTCAAATTGAAATTGTCTGAGATACTTTTTTTTTCACTTTTAGAAGATGCATAGGACATCTTTATTCCACAGGGACACAATAAACTTGGATAATAAATTCATTTTTGGGTGGCTTTTCTGCTTTTTGCATCTAGTGAACTTGCCTGGGCTATCAACTCTGCCAATATGGAAATGGCATCCTTTGGCCTCATGTTTGACCATGACTGAGTAATCAGAATTCAAGTTTTAACCCCAGGGTAAAAAGTCAGGAATGGTATGGAAGCATACATGCTAAAGCTAGTCTTCTGTTGCTCATTTTACATGCTATTCAAGGTTAGCTATTCAAATGTTATCTATGGATATTAAACTTTTACTGCATCACAGAAATTCAGCATTGGCACTTGTCAAAGCTCCCTTTTAAAATGTGCTTGTGTTGAAGGGAAAATGTCACCTTTCTTCTGAATCATCCAGAGCATCAGACAATGAGTGCCTGGAGACTCAATGCTTGCAAAGAATAAAGCCTGTGCTGAAGAAAGGGTAGGCAGTGGGGAGTTGAAGAAGAAAATTAAGGTGTCAGGATTCTGACACTTTAACCCCATTTAAATCATGAGTCAATTTTATTTATTTATTTATTTTTATTTGATTTGTCAATCACTTACAAGATATTAGGTATAAGTATATACATAATTATGAATACATGAAATGGGCACATATAAGAAAAATAAAAGAAACAATAGGACAGGGATGGTAGGCACGCTTATGCATGCCCCCTACAGACCTCTTAGGAAAGGGGTGAGGTCAATAGTAAACAAATAGTAGACAATAGTAGACAAATAATCTCTAGCCAAACTCCAAAAAGATTTATTGGGGGTTAAAAGATGTGGCATTGCTTGGGTTTAGCCGACTCTGAGACACATCATTCATTGTCACCCTTGACCCTGGTTTTTCCCCACCCCCTGGGTGTATCATAATTCATATTCTCCAATGTGACACATCCATAGCCAAGAGTCATCAATCATACTCTCCAGTTAGAATTTTGTGTGGCAGAAACTTTGGTCACCTAGAAACTATCTTTGAAAACATTTATGGAATGCAAGCTGCCCACTGCTTCCCCCTCCCTTTCTGTTGACAACTCTAAAAAGACCACAGAAATATTTTATGAGTTGACATAAGGAAGATGGCAGATGCTACAGCAGCATTCCCCAACCTTTCTGGGTTGGTGGGCCTGAGGTGGGAGGGGAGGGGGGGAAAGAGGGAGTGGTTTCATGGGAGAGGTAGGTTGCATGCACACACACCTGCCAACACTTGTGGGGCTGAGAGCACCCACGACACTCACATGAATGGGGCTGAGAGCACTCATGTGAGTGAGGCTGCAAATGCCAGCGATGCTCGTGCACGTGAGGTAAGTATAAATATTTCAATGTCATTTTAAAAACTAATAATTAATTGGTTCATTTATCATCTGGGAATGGTGGAAAGGGAAGAAAATTAAAACAAAAATTAAAGCTACAATGAGGCTCAATAAAAACACTAATTGCTGAATACATGCACCCATGCTAGAGCTCCCAGTGTTCTGCCCACAATGCCTGGGGAAGAGCCAGCTCTTCCCAATTTTGCAGATTCCACAAAATTAGGGAGTGTCCATATTTGGGGGTGGCAATTCACTGAGTAGGTGCCACAGCAGAAAAGGCACACTTCCCTGTTATGATCTTCAGCTTCTCAAGAACAGAATGCGAGGCAATTTTGCACAATACAAATGTATATTCGAATATGTTCTTGGTATTTAACAGGCAATTTGCTACAAGCATTTATAACACAATGAAGGGGAACTTGCTCTCTGGAAGTCTGTTACAAGAAAAATCAGTGGAAACGGGCTGACTGGGGAACCATTTTTCTTTGCCTTTCTCTGCTACTGAAGAGAATAATTATGGAGCAGCTATTTCTCTGGACGCTTGTCAGATACTTCTCTTATACAATTGTCTTGTCATGGTAAGACTTATTTTCCCCACACATTTAATTTTTAGCTTCCAGTTCAAGTTTCTTAAAATGGTTTTGACGATCAGAACAAGAGGTTTTTCTTTCTTTCTTATGTGTTTTTAGGATTTTTTTTTTTTTACAAATTATTATTGTATACTTCTCACAGCTTTCTTGACCTCCAGCAGTTTCTGATCCAGAAAATGACCAAGTTATTTTCTTAATATGGAACTGCCCTGATTAAAAAATAGGATTTCTACAAAAATTACTGTAATGACTGATAAATATCAGAATTTTAAAAAGGGACAAATATCAATTTCCCACCCGTATCCTGTGAATTCAAGCTAATTACAAATAGGAAAATAGCATACAAGAACAGTTCATTCAAATCAGGATAACATCAACCTGAAAACAAGAAGCTAGTCAACCAAGATATATTTGTTTGTTTGTTTTTTAATTATTTATTTAATTATTTCATTATTTGTCCTCTCATCCAATATGTATAGCCTCCTATTTCACACATATGATTCTGGACGGCTCACAAATAGTTTTAAAACACCAAGAGCAATAAGTAAAATATTGCTATAAAACAGCAAAATAAAAATGATACTAAAAATAATATTAAAACACAGAAACATAATCAGTGGCTCTAATTCCATTTATAGCATTCAGTATAACCATTGGCCAGGCTCTATACCACAACTGGATCTCCAAGAAATATGGCAAAGCCACTATATTCATTGCTAATATTTTATGTATTGTACTATGTACCCTTAATATAATTCTCATGGAAATACTAGGAGGACCATTTCCACCCTTTACAAAAAAAACCCAAACTCTCTTTTTATATGGCCATCATCTTCACAAAGTTTTTGAGAGTGGAAATCATGTATCTTACTCTCTCTGTCCAAGCCTCAAGGGAAGCAAACAGCTGAAAACATATGTGACATTCAGGGGTGGGATTCAAATTTTCTAACAACCAGTTCTGTGGGCGTGGCTTAGTTGGTAGGCGTGGCTTGGTGGTCATGTGACTGGGTGGACATGACTTGGTGGTCATGTTATTGGCTGGGCGTTGCCAACTCAATATCACTCACATCGAGGCATGCATCTCCTCGTCTGGCCTTTCATGACTGTGGGGATGCTGAGACAGTCGTAAGTGTAAAAAATGGTCATAAGTCACTTTTTTCAGTGCCATTGTAACTTTGAATGGTCACGTCAAACAAGCAAAGTACCAGCAAAGGAGGGGAAAAAACTCCAGAGACGTTCCTGAGACAGGAAGTCTAGTCCTGCCAAGAATGTAATAAAGGTTAACGGAGAGGCAGTTTCTGTAAGCAACACCAGAATGTTTCCTTCCTGCCTTCCTTACAGGATTAGGCCAGTAATTTCATCTAACAACCTGTTCTCTGAACTGCTTAGCATGTTAACAACCGGTTCTAGAGAATAGGTGTGAACTGGTAGAATCCCACCCCTGGTGACATTCTTATCCATTTCACTAAAATGAAATACAAGTGTCAAAGAAGACATAGAAACTAGATAGATCCTTAGGCAACATCGCAAGAATAAAGGAATCTCAAAAAAGAACAGATAACAGATAATCAGATTTGGGAAGGACCTTGTAGGTCATCTAGTCCAACCCCCCCGCCCAAGCGGGAAACCCTACACGATTTCTGACAAATGCCAGTCCAATCTCTTCTTGAAAGTCTCAAGTGATGAAGCTCTCACAACTTCTGAGGGCAAGCTGTTCCATTGGTTGATTGTTCTCACTGTCAGAAAGTTTCTCCTTATTTCCAGGTTAAATCTCTCCTTGTTCAGTTTCCATCCATTCCATCTAGCCTTCAGATGCTTTAGAAAATAGCTTGACCTCTTCCCCTCTGTGGCAGCCCCTCAAATATTGGAAGACTGCTGTCATGTCTCCCCTGGTCCTTCTCTTCACTAGACTAGCCATGCTCAGTTCCTGTAACCGTTCTTCATCTGTTTTAGTCTCCAGGTCATCCTGGTTGCTCTTCTCTGCATTTTTTCTAGAGTCACAACATCCTTTTTATAGTGTGGTGACCAAAACTGGATGCAGTACTCTAAGTGTGGTCTTACTAAGGCTTTATAGAGTGGTATTAGTTGATCTTGATTGTATCCCTCTGAAGAAGGCATGATATTTTGAAAAACAACCAGATACATTTAAGATGTGGTTATTGATGTACTGTGGACATCTTAGTAAAAAGGTGAAATCTAATTTTGACGAGGAAATAAACAAGTAATAGTCCACCTCTGAGATCTCATTCATCTACGTACAAAAGAAGTTGCCTTACAACCAAGTCAAACTATATATTAATTGGGTCCAGTTAGGCTTCATTGGAGGACAGTTCCAAAAGTGAAGTGAGATGACCCTCCTCACTTACTACATGACTTCATAATTTTGTCTGCAATTATTCCCAAAATGTGCCTTTTCTAGTGGACTTCTGTCCACTAACTTGGAAATTGTGTTTTAAATTGTTCATTCTTATTGTATATGTTTATTTTAATCTGCATTAGTTTAACAAGCTTAATAATAAATGAAAGCAATAAAATCAGTGATAGGTTAAGCAAATTCAGCTAGCTTGTTCTTCTAATTCACGTTGAGACCCTTTGCTTCCACTTCAGAAGCTGCCTAGTTCTGCTCTACAAGTAATGAACAAGTTACAAGTTACTATTGATTTACTATCACTGAGTAGCTGAACATTTTAGATTTTTGTTGCATGAATGCTGTGTAATAATAAATTCCCCATCCAGCCCAGGGGCTTTAGTTTGATGACTCCTGATTTAGTGCAATATAAAAAATGCAAATAATTTTTCTGCGGACCACCAAAATTTTCTCAGGGACCACCAGTTGGTGATCACTGTTCTAGGCCCAGTTTAGCCATGATTTTCCGAATGCATGAAAGAGATGCAGGATTATTGGAACTGCCAAATATGTGTCCAAAGTCAAAACTACTGTGTTCATACCCACCATCTTGGAATCTGCATCTGCAAATAGTGAGTTTAGTAGCAGCCTAAGCAATTTCCACCACTACCCTACCCTCTTTAGTCTACAGAATGGAGGTGGCTTGTTAAGTAAAACCTGCAACTTCTAAGCTCATCCAAGGATCATTAGATAAGTGATCTTATGGTCCCCTGTCAACTATATCCGGCTTAAAAAACTTGAATAGTTTACAGATTTTCAAGGTTACATTAGGAAGATTTTTAGAACTGGTTTAATATTCCAAGGTGTTTTTGTATAGGAAATATCCTTTTAAAAAAAACAGCAATCTGGTGCTTAATTCTAACTAATTGTCTTTCTCAGCTGATGTGTAATACAACTAACTGAAGTGGATTGAATTAGATATTAATATCTTCTTATAAATATGACTTCTGTCTCAAAATTTCACAAATTAAAGTTTAAATACCTACAGGTTTCATAATATAACGTGCCTTACTTAATCAGACAAGACAAATTTCTTTTGAATTTTTTCACTTTAATTATTTATGCTACATTTGATCGTTGCCTAAAGGCCAAGAAAGTGTGTGTGTGTGTGTGTGTGTGTGTGTGTTTGTGTTTTAATGACGCTGTAATTCCTTGCATCAGGGTGGAATCGGGATGGCTGAGCAGAGCTCAAGCATTTACTGGCCAGATGCTCTTCCTGATGGCTATGCAAAGTTCACAATAGACAATTACTCACTGTGCCCAGAAAGAGAAATATCTGCCACTACCTAGGATCGAACTCACAGCCCTTCTGACTCTGAGGTGAGAGCAACATCCCTAGCCCACTGGGCCACTCCAAAGGTTTAGTTTTATATATAATAAAAGTTATTTCATGGATGGATTAATTCAGAAGTGGAAAGCAGAAATGTCCACTGGATGGATTAGATGGGCGAAATGGCGAAAGCAGTGCCGTGTCAATGGTAAGCAAGTTCCACCCCTTTTATATGGGCTGAGTGACATCACACAAATGTACAAAAGGAGCAAAGCTTGAGTGCAAAGCTACCTTCATCATTTTGATGAAATCACATCATCCTGTAGGTGCCTCTGGTGGGAAATCTTTGATGGGGAAACTTAAGCCTGTCTATCTTTCTTTCTCTCGGCTTTGCTTTTTGCCCGCCTCGGAAGATTAACAAGGCTTTAGTTGCAGAAGTTCCTGTTTATCTTCAGTGCGGATTCTATTATGATGTGATAGAAAGGTAGAATAAAGAAAGACTGCAGCTTCCCAGGAAGCTTTTTTCTTCCTTTTCTGAAAATTGCATTTCTACCAGAGATGGCATTCAGCAGGTTCTGACCAGTTCTGGAGAACCGGTAGTGGACATTTTGAGTAGTTTGGAGAACCGGCAAATGCCACCTCTGACTGGCCCTGCCCCCAGTCCCAGCTGATCGGCTGGGTCTTCTTTTGTTGCCCTGCACAGGAGAACAGAGCTAGAAAGCAGGTTAGTGGGGTGGGGAGGGAATGGGGATTTTGCAGTAACCTTCTCCCAGGAGTGGGGAGGAAATGGAGATTTTACTGTATCTTTCCCCTGCCACACCCACCAAGCCACACCACTCCCACCAAGCCACTTTTTTACAGTAGTAAAATTTTTTTGAATCCAACCACTGATTTCTACCACTGGTCTCTTTTCTCAGTTAACCAAACGATACTGAACTGAAAGATCTCCAGTGCAAAATGAAGCCTCTTGAAATATATCTTAGCTTGCAAAGTGCCCCAAACAGTGTTGCAGATGTTGCCTTGTTTGCCTGAGTAAAGTCATAACATAAAATACATGCCTGGTTGTAATTAAAAAGTAAATAATGAAATCAAGATTTATTTTTTCTGGCAGAGCAGAATGTTAAAAAAATAGTGTCCTGGAAAATATGACAGCTGCCATTTGTCAAATTTTCTCCTTTCAGAAAAGGAAAGAAAATGCTTCTTTTTTTCTAAACCTGTTATTTATGCTTAAGTCATCCAAATTAAGAAATGCTATGATTTTTTTTAAAAAGACACTCCTATTTTAAAACAACACAAGGGCAATATTAATATGTAGGGTGATGAAATGGCTAATTAATGCAGCAGGCTGATATAACTCTTGCATCCTTCAAGGGCTGGTGAGGTCATGTCAAAGCAGAATTAATGAGCCATCCCAACCTCCCATCCATGCATGAATCTGGACACATCTGGCTCAATTGCCCTCATCGGTGATGATATATTTCTATACACTGACAAGAATTAAATCTTGCAACAATTAACCGTGTTTTAGATGTAGAAGGAAAAGGAAACCAGAAAGATGAAGAGAACAGCATAATAATTATCCCAGCAATCATGCAATAATTGCCTCAAATATATACATGAGTAAAAACTAATTTCATATATTACAATACCAACTTTCTAAATATGGACCTAAATGGTCCAGCTTTCCATGTGGATTATGGATTGTCTAGCTCTGCTAAATTGAACATTCTCCAATTCTTTATCTTTGTCTAACATCAACTTCTAGGTAAGAAATTACCTCTATTGAAAGTCTACAGCAAGTCCAGAAAGATGGTGTTTAGAATTCATCTATGTTTTTAATTTTTTCACAATATTATATATAACAAATTAGAAATTAGAAACATATATGTGTAGAAAAAGTTAATGCCACTCAGACCATGTTAATGGTGTCTTTATCCACGTGGATTCAATTGATCTCAGGGTTGTGCGCATTGTGCCAAAGAATATTTTGTCACAAGAACTTTGTTTCCTTCTAGAACTTTGTTTCCTTCTAGCTCAGGGTTGAACTGGCGTTACCTAGTCAGGTAATGAAACATCTGCAGACAACCAAATAAGCTCAAAGGGCACCAAGGATTCTACAATTTGTTTCCTTATTTCATAAGTAAAATAAGCTCAATAGGTTGTATGAATCAGTCTGTCTTTATATTTAAAGAAAGGCTGGCATCATTACCAGACAATATGTCATAAAGGAACCAGGAAAATGTCTGCATTAAATTTTGGAGCCATCAAAGCCAATGTGAAAAAAATATCATCATGACCTCAGTAGCTGAGAGCCCTTATTATTAGTTATTGTGCTTAATAATGCTTTTTAAACATCACGAAGTCATTACAGACACAAATATAATCATCTGAGTCATGTGTTTATTTGGTTATGTTTTGAGGATGTTTATTGGTCACCATTATTAACCTCCTTGTATATGGGTGTGGGTGTGCTTTTGAGTCAGTTTTTGACTAGTCCTTGGCAAGGGTTTCAGAAAACTTTTGCCCCTAACTCCATCCTATTGGACTGGCCCAAGGTCAACCAGGTGACTTTATGCCTATGGTAGTACTAGAACTCATGGTCTCTCAATTGGTAGCCTGATACTTTAACCACTACACTAAACTAGTCATCATTTTAATAAAATTGTCACTGAAACATAGAAGCAAGGGTGGGCTGCTGGGGGTTCGCAGGGATTCAGGAGATCCTGTAGCTAAGATTTTGCAAAACTTTCGGAAAACCCCCAAACCCCACTCCTGGCTGGCCCTGCCCACCCTTCCCCTCCCAGGAGTCCCCACGTAGCCCGTTTTGGATGCAGGTAAGTGTAGGGCATGCACAGAGGCTTGGAGAGGGTGAAAAACGGGCCTGTTTCTGACTTCCAGAGAGCCTCCAGAGCCCGGAGAGACCATTTTCGCCCTCCTGAAGGCTCGAGGAAAGCCTCCAGAGCCCAGGGAGGGCAAAAAACACCCCCTCCCTGCCATGGTGCAGGAGGCTGACTAGGCCACGCCCACCATAGTCACACCCGCCCAGCAATCTGGCAGAGAACCCTCTGCTAAAATTTTTGAAGCCCACCCCTGCATAGAAGCCAATCTAACCTGTTTACATTTTTTTTGTCATTTGCTTCCCTCAGATCTCATTTTTTTAATAATCACCATCACCAAACTATCACCCTGGGCTTTTATATATTGCCCTATACTCAATTGGTTGGGAATTATGGGGGGTTTAAATTCAACATAGCATACGCCCAAGTTGAGGAATGCTGGGCTATACTGTAGACTGTATTGGGGGTACTTGTTTTCATTTCCTAGCCACAGAAATAGCAACATAAACTATGCACATTTACAAACACTATGATTAACTCTGGTGGCAACTCAACATTACTGCAGAAGACAGTTATGACAATATTGCTTGTTCTTCCATCAACTATTTGAAGTCATTTGAATTAGTTTATTCTTCCATGTTACAAAGTATAAAACAGAAGCCGAGAGACATTATGCATGTGATCACCCACAAAAAATCTTCTATTTATATTCTGTACAATTATGACATAGTCAAAAGTAGACAATAAATCAGAAGTAGGCAGTAGGTCTTCAATAGCACAGTTATTTTGTAATGCTTTACTTTATAAATGCAGGGGGTCTAAAATAATTGTGATGTGGAATAAAGTCATAGTCTAAGATATACTATTATTTTTTGTTTAGGCAAAATGGAGAACTCTAGTTCCTTATTACACTGAGTCTTTTAAAATTGCATATCAAATTGATTTGTCAGTAGCAAATATTTATAAAGAGTGGTTTGAGGCTTTTTTTTAGCGGTAACATCTTATAAGTATCTCTGAAGTTGAAAATGTCACTGATTCAAATCAAGAGTTCACTAAAGTGAATTCTCTTTCCCAACCCATTTCATTTCTTACTTTTCCATTTTCTTACTTTTTACTTGTCTCTCCATAGATTTAACTAGTAATATTAAGTTTCAGTCACAAATAATTCATGCATTTAGCTATGTTTTTAATAAGCGGCATAATGAAGTAATCTCCCCTCGGGCCAAATTTCTCTTCCCCTGTGTGTCAGAATTCATCTGATTTTAAATTAAAAGTGATGGTGTGCCCCTTCAGGCTACTGGATCAACGCATACAAAAGACATAATAATGATTTTGATAAGGAGAATGAAGTATAGGCGATGGCATCACACAAGCTTACAGGCAATTCTAGGTACACAGGATAGCACAACTGAGAGGGTAGATAATAACAGGCCTTTAGATAGGAGAGGTGATTACATCTTTTCACAGGATGATAAGATTTCTGGGTGTAGCAGGAGGAAAACTTTTACTCTGTGCCCTAGGTAGAACCTCTAGGTAACATCTCATACAATTGTTCTGTGGATCATATTTTAATGATTGTCTACTAGAACTCCAAGATCCCTCTCACAGTCACTACTATTGAGCGAGATACCACATATACTGTACCTGTGCTTTTTATTTTTCTTGCCTAAATGTAGAACTTTACTTTTTCCACTGTTGAATTTCATTTTGTTAGATAGCACCCAATATTCAAGCCTGTCAAGATGACCTTGGGCCAGTCACTCTTCTCTCAGCCCAACCCACTTCACAGGGTTGCTGTTGTGGGGAAAATAGGAAGTTTTATGTATGTTGAGTTATTTATAAAATGATACGGGTGGAATAAAAAAACTAATAATAAAAATAAATAACAGACCAGACACAGACTGATCATTCTGATAGGAACTATAATTGTCACTATTCTATTATGAAACATTTCACACAAGACAAAACCATTCATATGGTAAACACCTCCATTTTATATAACCTCTGTAAGCTCTTTTAAGTCACTTCCATTAAAAATCCAAGCTTAAGTTTGGGCTAAAATTGTTTTGGGGAACAGCCACCACCTCAAAAACATGGAACTCACTATTAAATAAATGTGAATTGTTCCTGAAAGATACACACACACATTAGCTAATTGAAAAATGCAAGATATACTGAAGTGTTTTTCTGAAAACTGCAACTTAAAAAAAAAAAACCTCCGGTATTTAGAAGGCTAACTAGAAGGATGAAAAAACGTGGCTAGAAGGTCATAGGATCAAGTGATTTGCAAGCTAGTATGACACTTCAGACCAGGCCTGCATGGGCCTAGTAAATTAAAAATCCTGTGGGTGGCAAAGAAATCCCTAAAATGCTGATCAGCAGAAGTGAAGCGTAGAGATGCTGAGCAGCATGTGTTTGGGAGCAGCTGTAAATTTACTGCTTTTTAAAAACCTCCAGCAGGCTGCTTGGTGGGCTGTAGGTTGTGCAGCCCTATGTCAAAAATGTTTAAAATTGTATCTATGGCGATTCTCAGTCATCCAAGTCATGGTTGTCCCAAAGGTGTTTTTTCAAGAGGCAACGGGATTTTCTGGTTTATTGTTTCGCTTCTCATCTAAGAAGCTTCTTCAGCTCTGCGAAGTGAAATGTCTTCAAAGAAAAAACAGTTGCATCTTTAAAAAGATTTCAAATGGTATTTTAAGCTTACTAGATGCATACCTCTTATAGATTTTCATTTGTTTTTTTGAAAAAAGAACAATAAAAGCAAAATCTGTAAAAATGTTACGTCAGGGATCATCATTTTCAGTGGTGATATTCTACTTCGGTCTGGTTCTGCCGAGCTGGTAGTAACGATGAGCAGCAGAGACCAAACCGGTTCTCTTCGATGCACGGCTGTTTGGCCCACCTGGGCTCCCATACTAACTTTTATGTCCTGCTTTTGAAGTTCAGCTGCTTTGCATGGCACAGCAGATTGCTGCACGGCAGCTGCTGAAGTGATCGGGAGAGTGCAGGCTTGCAGGAGGTGAGTCAGAAAGCCTCTGTGCCTGTGCAAAGTGCACGTTTGGCGCATGCGTGCAAAGTGTGCACGCACACGCAAAGTGCACCCAAGTGGTAAAAATTTGGATGATGTGAGCAGTCTGGAGGTTTGAAAAAAAGTAGAGTTTTGGTGTTACACAGACTGATAGAGATGTACCATTTTTTTCTCAGCCTCTCCTGTCTACATTAAGGCTTCCCCCAAAGGCTTTTACAAAAGGGGAGAAACTTGCATCCTAATGGGGCAACCTTATATCTGTCATTTTGATGAATGTTATAAGGATTCCTCTGAATAATAGCACTGACCTCAAGAAGAGCACGCTGGGACGTTGCAAGCCACTATTTCAAAGGAAAACCACAAATGTAACCTAAAGGTAGATTTTTTAAAAAACTACTGAATTCTATTTGCTTTTGAGATTTTACTGGTGACAAAAATCCACTTTAAGTTTGAACTGCTTAACTCCCATTGGGCTGATTTAGATATTGCAAAATCAGAGCATAAGTCTGCCCAAGGGAGTTAAGCTCATCCAAGGAACATCCAAAGTTTTGAATAATTTATACAAAAATTATTTTCACCCTAGCATTTGAAGATATTAGCACAAATTCCCTGAAGCTTCAAGTAAGGGAGAAAGCCACAGTCATAAATGAAAACTCAGATGGCCTATTCCTGACTTTGAAAACTGTTGTGCTTGTATTTAATGTTTGTTTCATAGCTGGATTGAAGATAGCAGTGGATAATTAAAACCTAAACTGTCCCTTAATTATAGACATTGCAAAAGTATCATTCTTTGGTATATAATTACTTCTCATGTACATGACTAATTATTATTATTTAAATCTCCTATGAAAATTTCCCAAATAAGCAAGATTGCCAGGTCTGGCCCAAAGTGTTAAGGTTTTAGCTTGTTTTTGAAAGCCTGGGGGAAGATATTCAATCTCAGGTCATGAACCAAATGTAAAGAGATAAACAGTAGGATTTGTAAACTGAAGTTGAAAAACTTTGGAAGAAAACATCAATAATAATTTTATTGGAAAGCATTCTTGGAGTCTGTAGTCACCAAATATTTGGAAGTTTCAAATGCATTGTATTTGACATTTACCTTTACAAACATACCCAAAGATACTCCAGAATTCTTAGGTTCTTGGTTAAAGCCCGAAAAGTCAGAAATTATTCACTTTAAATATTGTTTTATTGATTGGATAAACAGACAATAATGTTTGTAATGTTAAAATCCTCCATTCTCTATCTCCTCTATAGCCAGAAGTCCAATTTTTGATATATCACATCATGGTAGTTCTGATCTTAGAATCATTCTGTTTTTAATAAGCAGACAGCTTTACAAAACAACTTTATGGCCCATTTACAAGCATTGTAAATTGCTTGTAAATCAGCCTTCTGATTCCATTATAGTCAGTAGATGTTGTCCTCTGCCTGACTTGTGACATCTAGTTGTCCTTAGGAAAAGGTGGTCCCACAGATAGCCTGGCCCTACTTAGCCATGAATTACATCATATTGAGATATGCATCAAGGTTTGTTCCTATTTTAGGTGGAATCCTGACCCACTAAAATTAATATGGGTATGTAATACTATAATTAATATTGAAATTAACCATACTGTTGCTTAAATTAATCTACTCTCATCATCATTTTAGCCATTGTCTATCCACTGCAGGATAAAGGCTTCTTCTGCATGTTTCCAACCAATATGGTCCTGAGCTTTTTTTTGCCAATTGGGCCCACAATACTTGCTGATGTTGTTGATCCATCTTGTTTTAGGTCTCTTTGGTGGATGCTTTTTTTTATCAAGGGGATCCATTCTATGATTGCCTTGGTCCACCTGCCATCAGTTCTTTTTGCTATGGGACCAGCCCTTTTGCATTCTAATTATTTTACTCTCTTGATGATATCATATGCTTTCATTTGTTCTCTAATACATGTGCAGGTCTTTCTATCTTGTCATGCCATGCCAAGCATCTAACTTTCCATGGTCTTTGCGCCACTTAATCTCCTCTAAATATGGTTATTTCTGGATTATATCTGCTTTAAATTGGCAATGTCAACAGGTAGTCAACTAGTTGAATCAAATACTGTCATTTCCTATTTATTGTCTTCAAGAGATAATAATATTCAAGAGATGATAATGTTCTTGCCTAGCTGGTGTGTCCTCTTAGCCTTCCCTAACAAGTTGAAATATTAACAAAATAATACAGCCCTTCAAATGCTATCCATAATTCAGCGCAGCAGCCTCAATATGTATTTCTGCAGTTATTGCACTTTGACAGGTAGCAATTGGCAGATTATATAGCACAGTGTTCCCTACCTCTTGTACACAAATTTTTCAGTGCAATCTATGCATGTTATTGTCTTACCATTGTTTCCAGATGAAATCACTGTTCTTTCATTTGACTGATTGCACAAATTTTCCCTACTGGGTGGAATAATTATAAAGAAAAAAAAAACGAGAAAGAGGAGCTCAACAATGGATAATAATACATAGAAAATACAGGAAGGCAGATTTACTTGCTGATGCTTTATCAGCTGTTGAAATAAAAAAGAACAACTTTTTTATCCTCTTTGGCTATTGTTTCCTCCTATTTTTTTAGAAATTGATTATGGAACAAAACATGCCTTGAGAAATGCAGAAATTTTTCAGTCTGCCACATTTTCAATTTTGGATACTGGCACATTAACTGATATTAATTTCTTTCTCTGAAACATACAGTTATCAGGAATTGATGAAAAGTTTTCACTCCCCTAACCATAGTTTCCAGTCAATCTATGACCCCAATAGGCAAACCTGTACATTAAGAATGGCAAATGAATTGATCTTCAATGGATAACGTTTCAATGGCTACAATTCAGGCACTTGCAAATGATGGCCTTTTATCATTAAACTTCTGTTTTTCTAATACATGCCTACTCAAAAAGTGACTTATTTTTATTGATTTCTTTAAAAGATTGATATGGCCACCCAGTTTATGTATCATATCCCTGGGTGGCTTACAAGCAATAATAAAACACCAGTAAAAGAGAATATTTGCAGTTCAGGGTTGAATGGTGGTGGGGTTCTTGGTGTTGTCTGATCTTGGTTGTTGTCTCACAGACATTTCATTACCCAACTAAGTGATATAGAACAGGGGTCGCAGCTCCATTCTTAGTGGGGGGGAGAGAGGGAGAGAGAGAGACAGAGAGAGACAGAGACTTTTGGCTTCATGCAAGGAAAGCAGCAAAAGCAGCAAAAGTCTTTCTTTCTCTCCCCCAAACTCCGCCAGAAATGAGTCATTTGTGAGAAAATGACTAAGCACAGACAGCCCCAAGGACTTCACAATGGTAAACCTAATACAAAGTGTAAAATCATCATAAATCTACTGGTCCTTCCCCATATTCCTCACATCCAGCAAATAACTTCCCTCGTTTCTGCCACATACTATTCCACTATTGTTATGGGGCCAGTCAAGTCTTCAAGGCTTTCTGGAAATCCAGAAGGACAGAGGCCTATCACATTTCTGAAGAAAGGATGTTCCAAAGTAGGACTTCAGTGGGAGTTATTTATTTGTGAAAATGTATATGGTCCCCAACTAACTCTCAGTGACTCTATTATTCCCAGGTGAGTGTTTATAAACTTGCAGGTGCAAACTAAATCCTAGCAAAATTAGTTAAGATTTGTGCAGAAATATCTTAGCTCCAATTTACTTTGAATGATAATTCTGGTGAAATCAAACTCCTATGGAAGCAGTAAAAAAAATTAAGGGGTATGATAGTGGGCCCTTTTCTGATTATCCAATTTTAATGAAAGGCATAAGCTTTTGAGAGGTGCTGCTCATGTCATTAGATGCACTTTTTATCATCCAACTTAACTAGGATTTTATTTTGTGAGTTAAGTGATTTGATTTGATTGTGGGTTTATTTTTGCGTCTTATTAAATGGTGTGATATTTTATGTTTGAAAACTGCCCAGGATCTTGGGAAAGGAGTAGTATATAAATAAATGCAATCAATAGTTTATCAATTAGCAGAGTGTTGGAAGAGTATGAAACAATGGAATAATTATAGTAAAGCGATTCAAGATTAACAATATGCATAAAGTTATGATTCTGTGCTTAATATAGTTCTTCTCTCTGCTAGTTAATCCAGCCTAATCTATATTTCAGTCTAGGCTTATGAGAATAATAAACATTCAACACTGGAAAGCCAATTTATGTCATTCCTTTCAAATATTGGCTATAGCTTCAAAGTCCTCTAAAAATAACCACTGAATTGTAACTGTCCAGACTCCTGATTCCATATGAACTTTTACCAGATTTAACTCTGATTGGCACTCTATGTTTCTTGTGCTGAGATTAACATTTTAAGAGGCAAGTAAAAAAAAAATACCCTGTCATTAGTGCAATGTTGTTGACATTTTCAGCAAATGATAACTGCCAATCTCTTGTTTGTCAGTGAATTTTTATGGGCTCCAGCATTTTTGAAAGTGGGAATTTCAGAAAAACAGCATGTAAAAGCTTTGGAATAGTCTAAGATATTAAACATGATCTGAATTGGCTTGTTTTGAAAATTAATCCAGTTTGGATGAACGAAGAAATGAGTGGTGTGGTGGCCTAGAGGTGGAGCTCTCACTTCGCAATCAGGTGGCTGTGAGTTTGATCCTAGGCAGAGGCAGATACTTCTCTCTCTGGACACAATGAGTATATATCTGCTGAATATAACTCCACATTAGTGACAGGAAGGGCATCCGGCCAGTAAATACTCAGCTCCATTCAGTTGCCCAGACTCCAGGGGTAGGATGCTACCGGTTTGGCCTGGTTCTATAGAACCGGTAGCTCCGAAGAGCAACAAACACTGAACCGGTTTGGTGCGATGACCCTTTGGTCATGTGTTTGGTCCACCCACTCCCCTGGGCTCTTGGCTGTCTTTTATTTCCTGCTTTTTCAACCTCAGTTGCTTTGCACAACTCAGCTGATTTGAAAAAGCAGGAAAGAGGAGGATTTTCAAATGCTGCGCACCCACGCATTGTGCTTGTCAGCTGTCCGGGAGGCATAGCTGATGTTTTTGGGGAACTGCTCTACATGCACGCGCGGCAAAATGTACTCTCACCGAACTGGTATTAACACCAGTTAAATCCCATCCCTGCCAGACTCCATCTTACAGGGGATTGTGGGGTCATTAAAAGATGGTAATTGGATAAACCAAGAAATACTCATTTATGGAAGTTTCTATTGGCTTATTTTGAGGAATAAGAAAGAATATGGGTAAAGGCTAGTTAGAACTCTGCATTCACATATAAACTATTTGTGAATCACAAAGCTGAATTGTAACTAGCCTGTCTTAGTTCATATATAATTCTCCAAACTTAAATCCACCCTTTTTCACAAAACACAGCACACTGAATCACAAACTAGCCAAACACATATCTGGACACTGTATATTATGCAAATACAGTCTATGTGATGAGATTCAGGCAAACCTTGAAAATTGGATCGAGTAAACCATGGTTCACTTAAGCACATGTGTTATGCCTGTTGCCATAAACACAGAAGCTTTGCCTGTTTTGCTAATCCATAAGGCTGTTCAATATTAATCTAGCAGCAGTATTTTGACTGCAAAGTCAAGAATAGGGTTTACTGGGGCAAACTGCTTGCGCCACAGAAGAAGCATATCTTTTTCAAGGATACATTCATGTGTCATTTAGCACAGAGGTCGCCAACCTTTTGGACCTCAGGGACCACCAAACTCATAATTTTAAAGACCAGAGACCCTGGTAAAATCCCCCCAAAATGTCTGCAGGAAAATTCCCCGCCTTGTTTTTCTACCGATCATTCTTTTTTTTTTTTTACATTACAAATCGATCATTCTTTATTTGGGATCACAGGATATCATCTCCAGCTCCGTTCTCAGGGAGAGAGAGAGAGAGAGAGACAGAGAGAGACAGAGAGAGACAGAGAGACAGAGACAGAGAAAGAGACAGAGACTTTTGGCTTCATGCAAGGAAATCAGCAGAAGCAGCAAAAGTCTTTCTTGCTCTCCCCTAAACTCCACCAGAAATGAGTCTTTGCTGGCACAGCCTCTTGGAGCAGGATGCCTTGCAGGGTCACAAAGACTCATTTCTGGTGGAGTTTGGGAGAGAGAAAGAAAGACTTTTGCTGTTTTCCTTGCATGCAGCCAAAAGCAGAAGAAAGAAATGGCCCAGTGGCCAGGCGAGGTGCATGGGTGAGTGGGGCAAGTTCCCTGCTCTGCGCTTTCCCCGCTCCCCTCACTACCTCATGTTGTTTTCAATGCAAGTGACACAAGCCTTGTGTTCCCACGGGCCATGTGGGCAGTGCAGCCCTGTGTTCCTGTGCAGCCTGGATTAATTGCTTTGGGGGGTGCTTTGGGAGTGACATTTCTCTGCGGACCACCAACATTTTCTCATGGATCACCAGTGGTCCCCGGCCCACTGGTTGGCAACCACTGATTTAGCACATTGTCAAATTAGGAAACTAGGAACATTCCTGGCCCTCTTCCTAATATGGCATATGGTATCTACAAGTAATTCAAGCTATCTATTTAAATAATCCAAACATTCACCTGTTCAGATGCTCACATAAGAGAATTCCATGTAGTATAAGCCATTATGGGGTAAACTTTGATTAGTCAGGTGGTCACTGAATAATTAAAATTTTAAGAGGTGTAACTCCATCTCTTCTAAGTCAAATAATGTGTTGCTCATTCTATTTTGTAATCTAAATCAGGGGTCTCCAACCTTGGCAACTTTAAGCCTGAGGACTTCAACTCCCAGAATTCCCCAGCCTTGAAGTCCTCCAGGCTTAAAGTTGCCAAGGTTGGAGACCCCTGATCTAAATGACAAGGAGAGGGTCTTAAATTATTCCAGGGATTAGAGATATTGCAAGACGCAATATTGTAATTGTTGGACTGAACTTAAGGAGACATATAAGTCTACAGTATTGTTGCCTGACAACCAATTACAGCTGCTTAATTACTCACCAATTTAAACGGAGTCATGTTAACTCAAGCCAAATACAAACAGAACACTAAAAAACAATCAGGCACAGGGAAGAAATCAACAAGTATGTAAGGCAAACAGATTGAGATCGTATTATCCAGAAACCAATTAAGAACATATGCCAAAATTAATATACCAATCTATAACAGACCCATCAATTTTAGTAAGTTGACCTCATCAAAGTAGCAATTAATCCCCCAAAGATTAGTTAAATCAAATGCCTTTTTATAATCAGCCCAGGCTGTATGTAAATTGTTTTTTTTTATTTTTGCACTTCTACAGAATCATTTAATCAATCAGAAATTGATCTTTTGGGTCTCTATTTTTTTCCTTTTGTTCCTTTTTTTTTTTCCTACTGGGAGGATGTTATTTTCTTCTAAATCATCTTGGATGCTGTCCACTATGATTCTTGTGAGCAATTTAAGGATTGTATGCAAGCACGTTATCAGCCTATACATTCCCCGGTGTTGTTCCTTTCATTAGGTCGTTTTGAATCAGATGTTTTGCCAATTATTAACCAGTAGCTGATGTCTTCTTTATGCAATACTTCATTAAGCTGTTTAGTTATAATTGAGATATAAGCTAGTTAGATATTATAATTATTATTATTATGTTTCATTGCACAGTCAGCCAGATGTTTAGACTGGATTTGACATTTTTATCCGCCTACTAAGTCCTTCACAAGGATCTGGAATAGGCAGAAGTTGTTTAATAGCCTTAAGATGTTGTTTAAAGATATTGTTATTATATACAACATCAGTTGTGTATTAACCATTAAGCAGACTAAGCATGTGCTTAGGCCACCAGACCCAAAGGGACACCACGAAGTTGAGAATATGGATTCATTTGTACAGTATGTGTTAGAAATGTAAGTCACCTAACAGCTATTTGGGTTGGAAATATATAAACCAGGATTGACATTTTAATACTGTATCTTTAAGAAAATGCAAAACTGTAATTGGGTATGGTTGCTCAAACTGCCACAAGATGGAGCCAGAAACCTGGATTCTCTTAGTCTTAGTCTCAGAAGAGAGTGTGAGTGAGTCTCTGTTCCCTTCTGTTGGAGAGTTTTGCTGTTCCTCCTAACTGCTATTGACTGCTATTCTTGGATTTGATGTAAGTCTGATACTGAACTGTTTTTGATACTGGAATTTGTTATTGGATTATCCCTGGACTGAAAACTGACTGATTTAACCTGTGAATGACTTTGGACTGTGTCTGAACTTTGCTTAAACTTTACTGAAAGTAAAAAAACCTACATTTACTATACAGTGTATCTGTGTGCCGTGTGTGTATTATTCAACACTTCTCTCAATACGTCTCCCTGTATGCGCTCATTCTCCTAACAGGGAATTACTGCAACAGTATGTACAAAGGAGGGGGGCACCAAGATTTGTCAGTGCTTAGGACACCAGTGAGCCTTAATCCACCACTGTACAACATGAAATCCTACCAGTTCCCATTGCCACTGTTAAGCAAATCCCACCATTTGCTAGGCAGGGATCCACCCAGATCCAAGCCATTCCCAGCTTGGTCCCTCTCATATCTGAGCCTCAGGTTCCAGGTATGGGACTGTTCTGAGCAAGGCTTATGGAGACACTAACAAACACACATTAGTCCCAAACCCCTTTTTTCTTTAATGGCTGTGAATTTTAATCATTTGCAGCCCGTAATGAGTCTGAAACAGTTTGTAAATAGTCCCATGGAAGTCTGCCAAAGTCCTTAAGGATAAGTCTGATAAGCACACACCTTTATCTTCCTTGAAATGCTACCAATGATTAAATGTCCAATTAGTTATATGAGGCCAAAACAGAACACAAATTCAACACTGAGCTTCAGGTTTCAAACCGACAAGTATGAACAAAGTTGCTTCCTGCAAAGATTCCTGTCCCTTTGCTCCTCCTTTATGTCTTATGGGAGGGCCAGTCACCTCAAAGCCTTACTTTGAAGTCACCCCTTTTGTCTTAACTGTTCTTGCCTTCTGGAAGCTCTGTGCACGTGTGCACTGGGAACAGGGTTCTTGCTGCTATCAGATTTTGAAGGCTCCAGAGTCAATACATAACTCCCAGATGGCCCTGGCCCCATCTCTGTATCAGACGTAGCACCCTCATCTGAGTCCTCCCCAGATTCCTGGACTGGCCCATGTTCCTCCCCACTGTCCGACTCTGCTGCCATTGGACTACCACAGTGACTGCTTCCTCTTCAAATCCCACCTGTATATCTCTCCCCCTCAATGTCTGCTCTTTTGATTGGTTAATTCTACTGAAATTGTAGAAGGTATGTTATGCAAGCAAAAGAGAGGGGGTTATTATTGTTTTCATCTGCAATACAAGAGAACGATGAATCTCTCCCTTTTTTTAAAAAAAACAAGGCAGTTATTGTTTTTGAAGTGCTGGGATTTCCTGGGCTGAAAAAAATATCCAGAATCGTAAATAGCATTAGTGTGGGATTCTGAGGGAATGGAATAAGTTAACATTGAGTGCAGGATGGCTAACCTGAGGTCCCAACCTTTTTTAGAGTCCCTAGAAAAACTCTACATCTATGGTATGTTTTTCAGTTTTTCTTGAGACACAAAATACAAAAAAAAAAAAAAGGCCATTCCTATTTCAAATAGTCAAAAACTTCAGAAAATCAGAGCCCATCATAAATTATGTTCTTATAAAAACATAAGAAGGAAAAAGTACAGCATGGCTTCATATTTATTTAATATGCCAAACAAAGACTTAGCTGTTTCTGAGTTGATATTAAAAAAGAACATTATCTTAATTCCAGCTTCCTCAGGAGGTTGAGCTTGAGGCATCAGTTTTCAGATATAAAAATCATCACATTCTCCGTGGATCAAAACAGATGCAGTTTGGATACACAGAGCAGATATTCTGGGTATATTTAATGAAAAAGATTAATATATATGCCTGCCAATACATGATAATTTAAAAAGCACTGGCAATTTTATTAGAGAACAAACTGCTGGAAGAAGAAAGTTATCCTCTGCTATCCCCTGCTGTTCAAAAACATTATTGCATGCTCATTGCTACACAGTACTGCTGGTTGCAAACACTGTAGAGTACCATGCCATAAATTAATTGGGATGTAGCAGGGGGGAATAAACAAAATAAAGTGTGTCTATCGCTAATATTCACCCCATCTTACCAGGCAACTCCAGACAATCAGGATCCTTCACCCTTTTTGACAGATTTCCGGGATATGTGTGTCTCTGTGTGTATGTCCTCAGCTAACCTGCCATTATTTATTCTTGAATGGGCAGAGCAACATTCCCAGGAAGCAGCTTTTTAAAAAGGCGCATTCCAATTTTCACTCTTTCCAGAGCATATTGTGTCAGCTTAGAATCCAACAGCAGAGGGATTAAGAAAAAGACGGATGTTTATTTGAACAGAAGTTATGCAGGAGGGATGTGAGAGAATAATTAACTGCACAAACCGCGTGAAGCTGAAGGCTGCATTCCAAATCCAGCATTTGTTCATCTGTAATTGGTCTGAGCAAATAAACAAGGACATGGAGATCTACAGAACTGGAGCAGAAACCAAACTGCCTGCAGTTAAAACTGCAACATTGAACAGATTAAACTGCAACCTCACACAAGTCACGTTTCCTGCAACTTTCCCTTCCTACTACATTCCTCCAGTTTCCTAGACTTTGGGCCTGAATTTTAAGACTCAGTTGCATGCATTCTTCTTCCTGTCCTCCTCCTCCCTCTCCCTCCTTCCCACCCTCTCTCCCTCCCTCCCTTCTGATTATCTACTCTCTGTAGGGCTCCTCACTGAAAACAAACTCCTAATTTCTCACTTCCCAAATCCTGTCCCTTGTCTCCACATATCTTTAACTGTGACTTGCAATTGGCAAGGTAATTATTGAACTACATAATAGCGGAGAGATTTGTATCATACCTTCTGAGGAGCTATATGGAAGATGTGCTAATGGAAATGGAGAAGTTTAGCAAAAACTGCCAAAGTAAAAAGAAAGTGGGAAAGTGAGATTAAAAATTATATCGTTTGTTCTTAGTGAGAAGATTTAGTTTAGCAAAACTTTGGAGTTTACATACTACTGCAGATTCATGATATATAAAAGTACAGGAAATACCATCGATTGAAAAATCAGCAACAAAGTGTCGTGAAGAATATGGAACAATTAAATATAAATTCCCAAGAAATAACCCCCTTCCCCCTATTTGTAGAAATGACTTTTTGGATGGAAATACTGAATACGGATGTCTGAATCTATGCATTTAATCTGATGTTTACTGATATATTTTTATATTTACAACCAATGGTGCGTGCATTTCCTTTCCCCCTCTATGCTACCTCACTGTGGTGATGATGGTGATGTTAACAGGAGTAGCGAATGAAAAACATCAGGAGCCAAATATATAATCCCAACAGAGTCATCCAAAGGATGAAGATCTTCCCAGCCGCCGAATTAAAGGAAACAGGTACTATTAGGCGCCAACAATATAGGAAGATCTTAGAAGACCTGATCAATTTAGTGACAGTGGCAAAGGCAACAATTCATACTGCAGTTAATGGAAAATCACTCTTGTATTTAACAAAAAAACCAAAACGAAACACCACCACATAGATAGGCAATATAAAATGACAGATGATATAGTGCCACATGATATGTTTCTCAAATCAGATGGCCCTCAACATCACACTAAAGAAATGCTGAGTCTCTTTGGGAATATTAATGGTGTTTATGACATGGCTACGTTAAAGCCCTTGGGGTCATCTAGTTTCAGAATTATGCAGGTAATGTTTTTTTTTCCCCGTGATATTCCACAGAAATCAAAGTTGGACTTTGAGAAGTAGGATAGAAAGAATATTAGTGCTTTCAACATTAGCTTGTTTTTTTTTAAAAGAATGCAAATGATGAGCTGTCTATAAGGACTATAAATCCTTCCATATCCCACCATCCAGTCAGAGCTGAAGAAGCTTCTTGGATGAGAAATGTCTTCAAAGAAAAACAGAAAGTCCAGTTGCCTCTTGAAAAAAGCACCTTTGGGACAGCTGAAGCTTAATTTTTGTGAAATTATATTCAGAAATTCTCTATGAGATCTTCTTTTAATTTTGAATACCGCAGTTACTAAATGGTTGAAAGTTTGGTTGTGATAGCCCTCTGCTGGTCTATACTCAAAACTAATTTTTATCATCTTTTATCTGCTTGTACATACAATATAGTAAGAATATTTCCAACTTATGGAAAACATATTTTTATTTATTGGAGTTATAAAGTTGTATATAATAATGATATTGTCATGGCCGCCATCCTGCTAGCATTGCTTCACATTCTGCAGCCTGACCTTTTGCAATGTGGGGAAGGAGGAGAATAGAGTCCGGAAGGATGAAGCGGGAGGTCTGGGAACCAAACAGTACCGGCCCAAAGAGGGAGATGCACCAATCCAGCCCAAGCTCACCTAAAAGAATGTAGAGACGAAGCAGGCGTGCACAGAGGGTCCCTTACCCAAACAACCTGAAACTGTTTTAATTGATCGAAGACTGATAACAGGGGGAAATCCTAGGAAAAAAAGGAAGTGAAGTATATTGTTTGCATGCCAATTTGGTAGATTCTGCTTGGCTACTTCTGTAACTACTTTTGCTTCAGTAAAGTATATTCTTGGTCAAAATAATGGTCCAAGGGTCTTTCTTTACTAACTGAGTGAGACAGATGACATTAAGTGGAATCTGCCAAATTGGCATGCGACCAGATGTATTCAAGTACTTGTATAAGGTATCACGTTGTTTTTCTTGATCAGAGTATAATAAATCTATTTAGACATGATTCTGTCGGAGGTCTATAACTGTTTTGTTCCCAGATATACTATCTCTAAGCTGTATATATTAAGCCTTCCCTTGTAAGTAATATGCATATAAGAACTTGCAAATTTAACCTTGTACTCCACCTTGCCAGAATTTTTAACCTAATCTTTATATGTATGTTTCTTATAATTATTCACTGTTTCTATATTTCATCCAGCTTTACAACTAAGTTGACCTTTACAACTTTAAATACTGCTTTGACTTCTTCAGTAAATAAATGTATGGGGTGATGAGTGAGGGTGGGGGGAGGGAAACTACATACTAGGACTTTATTATCTGGAATCTGAAAACTGCATTTACTTCTTGGCTTAGTATGTGGTTCCCATTTCACCATCGCTAGATGAGAGATAACCAACGGAAGAAAGGAAAGGTCAGACCGAGATCAAATTGCAGAAGGAAAAGAGTTATACAACCCTACAATATTGTAAACCTTGTCCTCTTCACCTACTATCTCTGATGGACTATCTTTGAAAAAATGCAGCCCTTAGCAGAAAAAGGTTACAGTATAGAGTTCAATCCACACAATAGATTGAATATGTGAAACTACATAAAAAAGGTTTCCCCAATTACAAGACAGGGAAACTTCAGAGCCTGAACAGATACTGTTGTTCACACATTACCCTAAACTACTATTGTATTTTGGGGAGGAATTGATTGGGCATGTTAAGGTAATCCAATCTATTATAATAGCTGGTTTGAGATTTTGTTCCTTAAATTAGCAGATGGGGGTAGGAAGGCTTCTCCTTGCTCAAAAAGAAAAAAGCATGCCATCAGATATAAGTGTAGTAATGCTTAAAATACAGGAAATCAAGACAATGTATTATTTAATTACATCATGCAACACCAACCTTTGTCATTCTATTGTAAATCCATGCAATTCTTTCACCCACTTATCAATTAATCCTGAACTGCTTGTTATCTAGGTGCTAAATACATTCCTTTGAAGTGAGTCCAATACAATTGGGTAGAACTTGTTTCAGTGTAACATGCTTAAGAGCTGGTGCAGCAGGCCAAAGCATTTTGCTCTGCAAGGCAAACTCGGTAAATAGCTCTCTTTCTCACCATTTCATAACACCTATTAGTTTGGCAAATGAAACAGCACCTTTCCTTTGGAATGAAAAAAAAAACAAAAAACTAAAATCAACAAACCAGCTGTGCTTTTCATGACGCTGACAAATCAGCAGAGTTGGGACTACTGAATACATTGAAGTCATTCTGGAAAAATCTAGGATTCCTTTGGGTTATGCAAGATATGACATTCTGACTTTCTCACTTGGGAACTGTCCTAACAGATGCACAATGGTGTTTAAATGTTGGTGAACTCTTTTGAATTTTCAATACTTTTTGCATTAATACAACCTAAAACATGATCTTTTCTGCACACGAGTCCTAAAAGTAGATAAAGAGAACCAAAACAAACTAAACAAAAATATCATCACAAATGCCCATCCATTTATAATATACAGTAGTTTGATAGTAGATAAGGAAGGAAATCACAATAGATAAGGAAGGAATAAGGAAGGAATTCTTAACCTGTATTTGGGATGGCACACACCAGTATTTAGAATGCTGCAATTTGGTCATCCTACTTAGCCCAGCCAATTGATTCTCGGACTTGCAACTGAAAATCCTACAATCCAAAAGAGGATTTAATTTGGTTGGACTGGTGGTAGTGGTGGTGGCAGTAGTAACGGGGAAGCCTCTACTCCTTAATGCAGATTGCACTAGAGACAAAGGCAAGGAATTATTCTTTATTTTTTCTCCTTTTCCCTTCTGTGAATTGCAAAAGATTGAGCAGACAACTTCTCCTGGAAGGAGGAGTTGCTTGCTTGCAACTCATACCAAATCTGCAACTCATACACAAAAGATTGACTCTGGATGTTTTATGAACTCCCACCTTATATTCCAAAAAGTCTAAAATAGTTGCCTTAACAATACAAAGATTTGAATACGGAAGATAGAGATAAGCATCTACTACATAAAGCTGACACTATAAATTGCTCCTATGCTTCATTGTTTTCTTGGGGAAAAAAGCAACACAGATCTCTTGGTGACTCAACCATTTTAACATTTCCCTTTATTCTCATAATTTATTTTATTTTATTATGTTTTGTGTTTTTCATGTATGTAAAACTAGTTAACCTCCTGGATAGTATTGCTGAAAAATCAGTGTAGCCAATGGTTCTGAGAAATGCAGAGAAATGCAGAATTGTTTAAAAATAAAAAAAACTTTACAAAAAATAAAATAAAGAAAAGCAGAATTGCAACTATGTAAATGTTTGGGAATCAGAATAATCTAAACTCTTTTGGATGATCTCTTAAGGGCTACAAAATAATACATTTTGAATAAACGTATTTCCATGTATGTGTTGTTGTTGATAATCTGAGACAAAAATATTAATGTAATCTAGTTTATATTAATATTAATGTAATCTAGATTAATGTTATCATACAAGTCACATTTTCAGTGTATCAAGTTCTGGGTTCAGAATATTCACTTGTCTATTACTAGAATTTTAAATTATCTCTGATTTTTGTTTCAATGTAATACCTCACCGTATCATCCATATAATAGGTAGCTTAATTCCAGAACATTAACCCAAGACTAAATTATTTTATTGTGTAATTTCAAGAATTTATTGTATATAAGCATGGAAATTCCTTCAGGTAGAAACATAGTATAGTTACTTTGGACAAAGAAATAATACACAAAATGAATTCAAAACCCTAGTTATTTAATCATCTTCAGGAAAACGAATTACCAGATTTCTGAGCTATACACATCTATTGTTTATCTTCTGCTTCCATTGGAGCATCTGATGATTCTTCAGCTTCTGAAAGCTTCTCATCATCTGAAATATATCCAAAATAAACATTTAAAAAAATACTAATATTGCAATGATTATTTAAGTAGAGACATTGATAAGGAAAAACATTACCCATTTCTCCTGCACTCCCCAACCTTGTTTTTCATTCTCATAGTTTACCACTGCTTAGTTTGTTTAGTTTACTAACAGTTGCTTAAAACGGATTCCCCCAAAAGGGACTTACAACCCGGTTTTGAAGTTCCAGTGTCACGTGATCGCACTTTGAGTGCAAAGGCAACTGGCCCAAATGACCACAACAACTGCTTAACGATTGTGACATTTATTCATTCATCCATTCATTTGTTTTCTATAGTGTCTCATCTCAGCAAATGACTCTATAGCAGGGTTGTCAAGCTCCTGGCCAGATGTAACACACACTGGCCATGCCCACTAACTGAGTCTTTAAGTTATGAGTAATAAGGGCAGCATTCAGAACTTGACATTTAATAAAGGTGTTCAGAATACCTTTGAGTCAATGAAAATTTGGAGGGTGAAGCAGATATATAAAAGGGAGGGAGGCTGAGGAAAACGATGTTCTTATGTACGACAATGGAATAACTTACTTTCCAGTGTTTGCTGCAGTTCATGGATGGTGCTCAGAAGAACGTGAAATTGCTTCCGTCTCAACTCCAGCTAAAGCACAGAAAAGAAATATACTGGAGAATGTGGCCTTTTACAGAAGGCTCCCTATTCTGAATCAATAAGCTTGTGAGATAAACTTACTTTGTCCTCAACACTTTCTTTGATATGAGACAGATGCTGCAGTTCTTTCCCCAGAGCTTCCAACTGCCTGAGAACATATTAAGTGCATTGTCACTTAATGCATAGCACCTTCAGTCATTTTATTTTAATCTTTTACATTGAATACTTTAACTGTTTCAAAATCCCCTAAGTAGTTCATTTGCAAATAATAATGCAATTCTGATTTAAACCAATTAACCAGACAGAACAGCAGTAAAATACCATAAGCGAAGTATGAAAATGTCTGCACCAGTAAAAAAGCATTGGAGAGAAAGCAACCTGTCTAATTTTCTTCTAGAAACCTTGGGTGGGGGGGTGGGGGGGGGAAAGGAAAGATTCCAAAGGCAGATCACTCAGTTGAGGATGCCTCCTCTCACCTTTAATGGCAAAAGAAGCCACTATTGTAATTCAGGCTTGTGCAAAAGCAATTTATTTGAAATGTTCATTGAGAACTCAAAAAATTAAAGTAGCACTTTCAATTGTGTCTGGAAATGAACTCAATGAAAAAGCCATTTTTCAAGACCAGTAAAACTAATCCAAACTTCATTTTCTCTAATGTTCTCAAAAACAGGAGTATATGCTGTTACTTGGTATACTACCAGCCCCTATACAGGTAGTCCTTGATTTAGAATAGTTGATATGATGACCATTCAAAGTTACAATGGCACTGAAAAAAGTGATTTATGAACTTTTCTCACACTTACGACCCTTGCAGCATCCCAAGGGTCAACTGATCAAAATTCAAACACGTGGCAACTGACTCATATTTATGACAGTTGCAGGGTCCTGGGATTATGTGATCACCTTTTGTGACTGTTTGACAAGAGATCAATGTGGAAGCCAGGTTCATTAAACAACTATGTTACGAATTTCACAACTGCAGTAATTCACTCAACAACTGTGGCAAGAAACATTGTAAAATGGGGCAAAACTCATTTAACAAATGTGTCACTTAGCAACAGAAATTTTGGGCACAATTGTGATCATAAGTTGAGGACTACCTGTAATTAGGTCTTATAGAACCTGTAGGATGAAGTTGGGCTGATAGAGAATTGCCCCAAAATTAGTTGTCTTTGTGGGGACCTAAATTAGGGTATTTCCATTTAAGCCCAATATCTTTGCCACTATATTATAATGTGCAAATGTTAAATTTTTTCATATTAATATTGATGATGCACACATAAATTATTTTGCCACTATTATCTGATAGTGATACTCTGTAATGTATTTGCTACTTGAGTTCATTTCATACTTACTTCAATGTTTCATGTCTATCTGGATGTTGCTGTATTATTTTAGCCAAGTTATCATATTCTGAAAAGAATAAAACATGGATTATAGTCCACATTGTTCCAATACCACAATGTATGACATTTATTAATTCAAATACTTTTAAAGTGTATATTCTATTTTGTGTGCAGAAATTTGAAAGTCCTTTCTTTTTCTTGTTCTATTTTTATTATTATTTTGGGTGAACTATAAACAATATAATAAAACAAAAGGAAAACAATGTAATAGTGATTAGATAATCTCAAAAGGGTTTAATTGGCAAAAACTGGCAAAAAACCTTTCCTTTTTTACTTATGTTACACAGTCCTGCAGCATCAATGCTAGATGCAAGAAGTAAACCGAATCCTTAAAAGAGTAAAATTCCTCAAAACAGGATTTTTTACTCTCTTTTAAGGAATTCTTCTCTTAAAAATTCCTCAGAAGAGGAATTCTTCTTACATGCTTGAATCTTGTCCACATTCACTTTCACCCTGTTCTACCAGTCACTGTTGCTTATAGACTGGGGATATTCAAAAGTTTAGGTGACAGCCAACAGCCCTTGTACGACCCTCACGATAAGACTTCATATAAACATTGAATAATGCGGGAGACAAGCTAAAATCTTGTGGAATCCATAAAATAGTTCTTCAGGTATCAAGTAGATATCTCAAACTATTATTTTCTAAATAGAACATGAAGAAATAGTTGTGAAAATATCAAAAGTGCATTTCCACCCCTTCCCCTTTGCTTCCCCACAAGCATTCCAACAAGATACTGTGTACAAAAACCACTGAGAGATGAAAGCATGTCCACAGGAACATAATCTATCCTCTTTTGGAGACCAAAATGATTTCCTTGCCATCGCTGTGTCTAAACAAAACCAAGATTTCGTCTAAGAGTTCCTGGAGTTGCATTCTCCACCAGTTCAGTGAAGTATGGGATAACGAACCCTATCTAAAAGTTATTAATATAGGATAGATCCACAATTTTTAAGCAAAGTTCTCACCAGCTCTTTTAAGAGTACGTGGAATTCCATCTGCTAAAAAGAAGCATTATTACTTTCAGTAGTCTTTGACAAAACAAACTCTTTAGAGATCTTTGTATCTGAATAAGTTCTCCAAAAGATTCAGAAACTAACTAAATGCATACAATCCAAAATCACAAATTCTGTCTGATGATGCCTAGAATCACTTGAAAGTTAAAGTCCGAAACGAACTTATCTGTCAGTCACAATCTAGGAAGAACCACCTCTGTTGTGGCCTCCACCGTTTGGAACACTTGATCGCCAGAAATGAGAGCTGCTCCCTCCCTCTTGGCCTTCTGGAAAAGACTTAAAATCTGGGTCTACCCACTGGCTTGGGGCCCCAATAGGGGTGCTCTGCATGCAGGGTGATTGATGTAGTAGAGAGAAGATCCCACCTTCTGTGCCACCCATTCTCTTCATTTTAAGTTTCTATCTAATTCTTGTTCATTTTAATTGTTTTTCTATTAGAGCCCTGATGGCATAATAGTTAAAGTGCACTATTGCAAGCAAATTCTGCCCACAGTCTGGACTTCGATCCTGATGGGGGCCCAAGGTTGACTCAACCTTCCATTATTTTGAGGTTGATAAATTGAAAACCCAGATTATTGGGTGCAATATGCAAATAATGCTTCTACATTATAAACTGCCAGAGTGCTGTAAAGTGCTATGGGGCGGTATATTAAGAGGTGTGGTGGCACAAGTGGTTAGAATGCAGTACTGCAGGCTACTTCTGCAGATTGCCAGCTGCCTGCAATTTGGCAGTTCGAATCTCACCAGGCTCAAGGTTGACTTCGCCTTCCATCTTTCCGAGGTGGGTAAAATGAGGATCCAGATTGTTGGGAGCAATATGCTGACTCTGTAAACCGCTTAGAGAGGGCTGTAAAGCACTGTGAAGCAGTATATAAGTCTAAATGCTATTGCTGTATTATCATTTTATTATTTTGTAAGTTGCCAGAGTTGTTTCAACAGGAAGATGGGGGGCATCAATTTAATAAACAAATAAATAAAAGTTGCCAACTGCAAAGTAAACCTTACCTTGGCGGTTTTTTCGTATCCTTTTTGCTTGAAGAATTTGCTTCTTGCACTCAGCAATTTTTTCATGAGCTGCAGCTATGTTGTTTTCTTCCGAAGAAATAAAATTAACAACATAATAAATTTATAAATCTCACAATATTACTGAACTATAAAAATTACACCAATCAGTATGTAGCAACATTATCCAAATTGATTTTCATCTCCAGAATTTTAAATAGACCAAGAAATTAAAATATATTGCATTTTCTGATATTGTAATTACTGACAAAGTATTCAGAATGTTTGTGTGCTGAAGCTAGTTATTTCTATAAAAATGGGAGACAATTAGAAGAATCTAGTTCTAAGGTTGATTAGACATAATATAAATGTTTACCGGTCTGTAATCACAATCTTGGATAGCTTACTATGAAAACAAATTAAACTACTTACAATGAACCAATAAAACGTATTATAAACTGTAGAACGGTAACAAAGGCAAAATTAATTAAAATGGAACAACTCAAAAGACCTGTGCTAAAAAAATACTGCTTCCACAAAAGTGAGATCAATGCAGTGAGATCAAAAGTGAGATCAATGACTTGATCTAACATCAAGTCAACATTTTAAACTAAGAGATGGGCTGGGAACCAGTGAAGGTCTTAAGAGTTCTGACATGGTGATTTATCACTCAGTCAAATTATCTGAAGTTTCCAGAATATTTTCAAAACCAGTTCCCACAAAACATGGTAGTAAACCAAATGGAAAGTTACTTGATTATAGCTAATGATGACCAGGCAGTATAACAGCGAATGTGCTAGCCTAAGCTAATAAAAACTGATCTATTTGGTATTTTATCATCTCTCAATTAAAATCCACTACATAGGAACTGAATTTAAAAAGTGTACAAACTTTCTGAACATTATTTCCCTGTGAACCTTCTAGGATGCTATCCTAAACAAAGGCAAAAAAGTTGCCTTTAGCATTTATTTTTCAGTTTACATTACAAGATAGAAATAAATCCATCTTACCCTCAAGAACAATTTTAAGAAAGAATTACACCTATGGGAGTTAAAACATTCTATGGTATCAATAAGTCTTGTCACGAGAACTGCACAGAATATGAGAGGTTGGACTGTTCCAATATCGAACTAAAAGCATCTCAACCTGAACCAGCCTTCAGAAGAGGATGACTAGGGTTAGAACAGTGGTTCCCTGGGGGGCAGTGGGATGCCTTAGAGGGGCGCTAAGAGGCAAGGGGGACAGCAGGGGGGTGCTAAGAGGTGGCAGGGGGATGTTCGAGGCGCTGGCCCCGCAGGCTCACTGACTGCCGGCCACGCAGCCCACTGATTATTTCATCGCTCTGTAGCTGGCGCCTCGAATGTGGAACTAGCATGGTGAGCCTTGCCAAGCCGGTGTGGGGGGAGAGGTAGGAGGTGGCGGAAAGGGAGAGCCTTAGCTTGCAGGCTGCCATCACCAATGGAAGCGGCAGAGGCATGCCAGAAGGCCCGAAAGCAAAACCCTCCCAAGGCACGCAGTGGAAGGGGTGGGTGGTCCAGCGTTAGGGCCCTCTTCCCCAGAAGAGAACAAGGGAACACGCAGCGCCCACCTGGCCTCCTCCTCTCCAGACAGCCGGGCTTGCGCACAGGATGAGGGTGGGTGCAGCTGTGGCTCTCCAAGGCACATGGCCCAGTTCAGTTCGGCTCTACATGGCCGGCCCAGACCTAGAACCTAGCCTCCCTCTGCAGCCCAGTTCTTCCAACTAAGCCCTGCGCTTGCTTGCTTGCTTTCCAAGCGAACGCTCCCTCCGCCTCCCCTCTACCAGTCTGGGCTGCTTCCACACACCTTCTTCCGCCCGGGCGGAGCGTAAAGATGGGCGGAGTGCTTTCCTGAAGTTGGGAGTCTTTGAGCATGTGCATGTTCCCTTGCTTGGCCTAATGGAAGTGGACCTTGGGTTGCAGCAAAGAGGGTGAAGTCGGCCGCATTTCTGCCCCAGGGAGGTTGGCATTGCAAAATTGGATGCCAAAGATAGAACTGGGGCAGGGGGCTGGAGAAGGGGCAGCTGCATTAAGGAGCAGGAAGATCTTAGCCATGGTTTATTGACTAAGCTGGAATCAAACAGCATGCTAAACTCTAACCAGAATGGCTGGGTTGATATATTCAGTCCATGTTTCTCAACCTTTGCAACTTGTGTGGGCTTCAATTCCCACTCTGGCTTTGCTCTACTTTCCCAAAGTACCACCGCTGTCGCATTCTTTCTGTCTGTCTGTCCCTGTCTGTCTATACATACATACATACATACAAAAGGTCTGCCTGTCTGTCTTCCTGCCTACCTACCGACCTGCCTGCCTGCCTTCTTTCTGTCTACCTGCCTACCTACCTACCTATCTACCAATATAGATCTATCTATCTATCTATCTATCTATCTATCTATCTATCTATCTATCTATCT